>OMLB01063151.1:0-12152 GCA_900302555.1 Myripristis jacobus | reverse complement strand
TGTGTGTGTGTGTGTGTGTGTGTGTGTGTGTGTGTGTGTGTGTGTGTGTGTAAGGAAGTATATATCTGATTAGATTTGCTATGGCAGCAGCAGATAGAAAAGACTAAGCAGCGATGCATTTACGTCACTGCATGCTTGTGTTTACTTCTGCACGGACCACACACACACACACACACACACACACACACACAATACCAGTGTGGGTGTGTGTGTGTGTGTGTGTGTGTTTTCCCATATCATGTTATCGGAAGCAGCTGTTGTTCCTCTCAGCTGAGATCCCAACCTCATGTGGGAAATATCATATTTCATTCACTGTAAATATGAATAAAACAAACAAACATGTTTTTTCCTCCTGTGGTTAAAGAGCAGGAGCAGACAGGCTGTTGTAATCTGTAATCTGTAATCCCCCTGCAGGTTGTGTAACACTCAGGAAAAAGGTGAAAGAGGAGAGGATTTCTGAGAGCAAACCACACGAGACCTGCTGCAGGTGGGCGGCTGAGCTTCTAGTCTTTCTCTCTTTTTTCTTTTTCTTTATTTAAAGCAGATTTCTGTGTTTAAATGCTTGTGAGATGTGTCTGAATGCAGCCGCATACGCATTTAACCATCTGAAACCCTTTCAAACACGTGAGGGGAAAAAACAAGAGCGGCTTAGTGAGAAATGACAGGAAGATTTGCAAGTAATCAGTAAAAAGTTACAAGAAAATTGCCTGGAAAAAAGAGGAAATTGTTAGAAAATTATCAAAAAAAACTAGAGAAAAATGCTCAGACCACTATAGTGATGAATATTATCTTTTTTGGCTAATTTTCAGCTCTTTTTTTTAACTTTTTTTTTTATTGAGTTTTAGAGCAAACATGTTCAGGCACAGACATGAAACAAACAGATCTCAGGGTTCAGTTCTTCAGCTCCAGTCAGATCAGTCGAACCCAGGACTCCGTGCAGATCAAAGTCTGTAATGTCCACAGGAAGGATGCCCTGCTGTTGCCATGACAACTGAGGGAGCAATGGGGTCGAGGTTCAAGTCAGCCGGGGCCGCCCCGGTGACTCAGCACGTAGACTGCATGTGATGTAAAACCACCAGGGTTTGAATCCTCTGCTGCGCGTCGCCCCCTCTCCCTGTCCCGTCTCTCTCCCTGTGACGGTCTCACAAAGCACAAATGCCCAAAAAATTATAAAAAAAATAAAAAAGTCACATCACCTGAAATCTCAACTGTGAGCACAACAACAGCATCGCCTAACATTAAAACAAATGTTGCTGCAACCGACCATAAAATGTGATCAATAAACCCCAGAGGCCTGGAGCTCCGTCCTGCTGTGTGTGGACGCTGTGGCTGCTCCAGGCGCCTCGTTCAAAAGGCCTGGACTCAGCCTCCTCACCAGGCATGGCTGTGGCTGTGTGCCGTCACAGGTGCCTGATTTCCTCACAGCCTCTGGCAGACTGCAGGAAAAACCAGCAGAGCCGAGCTGAAGCCGCCTGCTGGAGACCGCATGAGTGTTTCCTCATGCCGATCCAGTGGCCCTGTGGACCTGGAGACAGATCCTCCTGAGAGAGAGACAGAGGAGGGAACAGAAGGTGGCGTGTGTGTGTGTGTGTGTGTGTGTGTGTGTGTGTGTGTGTGTGTGTGTGTGTGTGTGTGTGTGTGTGTGTGTGTGTGTGTGTGTGTGTGTGTGTGTGAAGAAGGAGGAACGTCTATAAAAGAGAATCACTAATAGTTCCAGTAGTAAGATGCTGCAGAACAGTCCTTTTGATTTTGTGATTGTAATAACCAGAATCAGAATCAGAAACACTTTGTTGATCCATGAGGGGAAATAGTCAGTAACAGCTGCTCAAATTCTCAAGAGAAACATTTTTTTTTTTTTTTTATTGAGTTTGGGATTTTAGATTTTAGGTACATTTATAGTTTTAGGTTTAGTTTTTATTTTCTGAATATGACTAGTTTTAGTTTTTATTTCTTTTGATTTTTAGCTTATGTGTTTTGATATGATCATTTCTCCAGTAGGATTACAGGTCATGCTTTTTCTTTATACACTGTTGGTATGAGCTTTTTTTTGTGTACGCTCTTTAAACGCACTTTTAAGTTTGTGGGACACTTCCCCCTGAGAATTGTTTCACAGCTTTCATCATCAATGAAAATGCCAATAGGTCCTACATCGCTCCACCGCAGGCGCCTGTCCTGTACACATATCTTAGTGAAAGGTCAGTGATGTGCACAGTTCATGTGTGAAATCAGCATCTGACTCTCTCTGGCTGAAGGCACCAGGCGCTTTTTGACAGTAAGCCCTTTCCAAACTCCAACCCTCATCTCTGCACGAAACCTCTGACAGAAAGCATTAGGGGCTAATTTTACACATGAGCTGTGACTGACCTTGGACCAAAGGTAATGGATCAGGTTGCTGAACGTCTGAGTTATGCTTTAGTGAAGACTCTACTTGGTTGAACAGAGGAAAACTGCAGCTTTATTGTTTCGAATTTTATTTTGTGTTATTTTGTTTTGAAGGCCACACTGTAGCTTTGATTTGAGCTATGGTTTTTGTTAATGAAAATAACACTGACACAAATTCATCTATTCCACCTAGTATTTGAGAGATCTTATAATTTTGGAAGGAAAACATCCTCCGTGGATTCAGAGCATGATGAGTTGTGATATTTGATATTTGATATGTGAGTTTTATTCACCTGTAAAGGCGCTGGAGGATGAGAGCACTTTGTGTTTCATGTAACCTGCACACATTTCATTTATTTTGAGCCTTCAGGTTGCATAGGCCTTGCGTTTGTCATAAGAGCACAAAGTCTACAGCTCAAACACAAATGAGCACCATTTACATTCAACTTCACAGCATAGTATTTTCTTAGGATTCCCAGTACTCTCTCACAGTGTTTTACTTTAAAAAAAAAAAAAATCCTTATGTTCAAAATGATGAACACTGAAGTGTTTCCAGTAATTTCTGTGCTATGCGGCATACTACCTGTCGTGGGAAGTGATTATATATGATTCCTTCTTAATGGCTGGTAGCTCTAAGAGTCCCATTCCCATAGTATGTCTTTAGTGCCACTTCAGTAAACATTTTGTCCTTGACTTGCAATTTGTACAAATTATCACAATTTTACTGCAGAAATAACCCACATAAAACTGTAAATTGCACTGCAATTTTTGAAAAAACCCATCATTTTTGTTTATAATTATCACAAAAAGCCCTCCATGAAATCCTGTGGAGGGACTGATTTAGCCAGAGCTGGAGCAAGGTGTCAGGACATTGTGGAAAGCCAGCTGTCATCTAGCCACATCTCACTGGATCCTACACCAGTGTTTGTCAAACTCTGGATCCAGCTCCAACATGGATCACTGGCTGCTTCGTGCAGGTCCTCACATGGTGAAGTGAGGACCCGCAGGGTGGTTTGGACCTGCACACGAACAGCTCTTTGTTTCATCAGGCTGGATGCAAAGGTATTTGAGACCCTGCTACTGAGAAAAACATCAAGTCACAGTCTTATACAGACAATAACCAATGAGGCATGCATTTCACTTAAACTGAGTTGTCTGATGTGGCGAGTAACCTCTCGAAATCTGGGATCGAGGAAACTATTCTAAAACACCACTGTGGAATTTAAAAAGTGCAGGGTCTGAAAACAAGACAGCTTCTCTGAGATGCAGACATTTGGGACATGCAAAGTTTAAATGTGTTAACAGTGTTTTAGCAACTGTACATGACAGTAGAGTCCTTTCTGCCTAGCAGCAGCAGCAAAGGTTTGTGGGTATGCAGATTTTGGCCTTCAGCCAAGAGTCTCTAGGTTGCCCAGGCTAAATCTCTCTCCAGTGATCCAACTTTTACCACACACACACACACACACACACACACACACACACACACACACACACCTTTATCTTTTGCCAAGTCTATAGACACACAGTGGATGTCACACACTTACCATCTCCTCAAACTCATATAACAGTAATGCTACAACTACATTAGGTAACACATGTATTTGTCAAGTCTGTCTGCTCTCTACATGAAAGCATTAAACAATGTCACATATAGATATACATAACAATTACAACTGAAAATTAGCAAACCTGCTCTGCATAGAACAAAAAAGGAGGTAGCTGGCACAGCTGCTAAAAATCTTTGCTATATCACAAAAGTGCTATATTGTGGAAAAATATTATGGTAATACCAAACATTTACCACAAACATCTGAAATTGCACAAAAAGTTACACAGTTTTGTAAAGTTTTGCGACATTTGCACTAGCATAGTCATTCTTGGAGTGACTGGAGACTTCTATGACAAATCTGGCTTGAATGTGAGCAGGAACAATACGGGCTGTACTGTATCACCCATTGTGAAGCTGCTAGTTCGCTAGCGAAATACAATTTGTCTTGTCCATTACTCCGAGCGGTTTTCTCCTGTACTCCAGATGTATCTGCACAGACTCATGCAAGTGTTGGGGGTCCTGAAGGACAGCCAGTGAGCCTAAGTGTATCATTGGCTGATATCGCCAGCATCCACAACCACTTGCCAGCTGAAACATCCCCAGATGTGGCCTTAGTTCTTGGAAATCAGAACCACATCAGCACAAACTCAAATTTATTTTACCAAAACGAGGTTAACACTCCCTTTCATCATGACCCTGATGATGTAATACGAAAGCCAGTTTAATATGCTATGGTCAACTGTTTGTGACTTCAACAGGCTAGTGACATTCAGAGTGCAGAGTACAAAAAAAGGTGTACCAGTCAATGTCACCCGTGCTGTCAGCTCAGCAGCAAAACCCCGAGTGAAAATGGCATCATCAGACCAGGTAATTTGACATTCAGTGACTGTAGGTTTTGCAATGATACTAAGCAATGACAGTGCTTATGATAGTGTCAATATTGCGACTTGACAGTAACAGTAGCCTATAGCGTTTGCTGCTGTCATATCTGCCTGGTTGGCTAAAAATACTTTTCAGTGTAAGCTCTTTGGCTAGGCTTCCCAGATGATTTTCATCCTACCCAGTCAAAAATTTCAGCACAGGTCTATGGAGAGTGCTTCTAACCATAGTAAAACTCCCAGGTAGTATTGTGTATGATGAAGATGAATAAGACTCAAATCCCAGGTTCCAGCTTTAAATGTGTTTACTACAACAGAATTGCCAAGAGTCAAAGGAAGCGAGGACCCTTTAGACTCAACTGACAGAAATTGTGGAATGAGCTAGTAATCCATCTTCATTCATGATAAACATACATAAACCCATACAATACATACACAAAAGTCATATTTTGGGATCAAATATACTGTCTATTATAGTATACACACTGACACGCATACAGATACACACAGCATTGGTCAAAACCTGAATTAAAAACTGGCCCAAAGCCTGACATTGGCTCTTTTCCATGAATAAATGTGGGACACTTGGAAGGAAAATAAAAAAATAAAAAAATAAAAAAAAGTCAAAAGTTGTGAATGTGAGTTATGGATATGATCCAAACACCGGGCTTCTGGCAAATCTGTGTATCCATTTGGCAAAAAGAAAAATACAAAAGCAAAAACTGAGATAAAATAATCAGGATTATGGAGCTGCAACTCCTATTCCCAACAGAATGACTGCCAAAAACCGCATAGAGTAACTGCATAGAGTATCACCATGCCCATTATTTTTTTGTCTCTATCTGCCTAGTTTATTGAATAGCTGTTCAATCTAAAACTCCAATAGGAGCGCAATAAAGACAAATGGGGGAAAATGATTTCTCTCCAATAATTATCTCCTTCCTTGCTTCACAGAATTAATTTAATATTTTCTCACTTTGAAATGACACTTTCAGAGTCTTCTCTCAGAACAATATACTTGCTGTGTCAGAACGCCATAACCTTCCCAAGATCCTGTAGACTGTAAACTCTGTAAACTGGGAGAACTGTCAATGTAATGCAGGCTGGATAGAAATAACGGAAAACTGGAAAATAAAATTGCAGGTCACTGTTTTTGTAACCAGAAAACAAAATAAATTTGATTAGCTGAGCCTTAACCTAAGATTCTTCCACTTTTCAGTTCAGGGCCCCCCAAAAAACTAAATGTATCCTTTCAACATGGCTTATTAAAATGTAATAACTCTTGCCATGAGGGGACCAAGACTGAGAAAAGTAAGTCTCTAACGCTGGAAACCAGGCTCATTAAAACATAATGACACTCCTGTGATGTGGAGATTCACCTGAAAAAGGCCCTACTTTGAGTTCCAACCCCTGGTTTAAGAAAGTACAGCTCTGAGCAGGGTAAGCTGGCATTTGACCTAGCACTTTTCAAAGTGCTGACACAATGCCCCATGACTTTTAAATCTGAGTTCTCATTTAAAATATGAAAATAATTGTTTCACACAGACTCTTCCTTATCCGAAACACAGTAGCCTGCGCTGTCGCATTGGTGGTGTTAAACCAGTGTGTTCAAATATTTATATATTTCAAATATTTATAATATTTGCGATTAATTTTGTGAATTCAGGCAATCTTAATCACTTGGGGGATGAGGTATAATGTATTTGGTAACTTCCTCATCTCATCACTCTTCTCCAGCTTCTTGTCTTCTTTACAATAAGTGTGAATCAAACAAAAAATAGCGAAAGAAGTGCAAAGCGGCCTAGTATCCAAGTCACAGTTGTTGAGGTCTTGCGTCACCCTACACACAGTTACATTTTTTGAGAAGTGAATTTAATCTTGCACACAACTTAGCATGTGATTTAGCCTCTGTGGCCTGCACAGGGGCCATAGACAAACATGGAGGCATTTTGATGCAGATGTATAAGTTGGCCATGCTTTGGCTTCCACTAAGTGGGTAAATTATTTGTGTGCCCTTTTGGTCTGCTGATAAGAGGAGACCTGTGTAGCTCTACACTGGAACAAAATCCATCCTGCACAACTAAGAATATTATAAGTTTGTTTAAGTGAAGCACAGGAACACATGGAGGTATGCGCACAGCAGTTGTTTGAGGTGAAAGAGCGCCTGGAAAGCTCTGTCTAAACAGAGGCTCACTCATTGCAACGACTGGCATTGCGACCGGAGATTACAAACCTACGTGTTGACAGGTAAGGATCCTTCTCTGGCTGTTGTGCACACTGTATACAAAGTGTAGCAGCATCAACAGCCTTGTTCAGCAGGATGTGTGTCAAACAGTCGTGGTTGACCTCCTGTCTGCTCATCTGCTCAACCTGGTTGTATCTGCTGGCTCGTTTTCTAGCTCTGTGCATCACATGGACGCAAGCCCTGTCCACGAGTAGCCACTTTTGTGGAAGTCTATGAAGTGTTGTGACACAAGACCAGTCATTGAGTCGGTTGGTGCAAGAAAGCTCACACAAGCTTTTTGCAGAGTATGTGAGCGCCACAAGACATGCAACGCTAACCTGTTGACCTAAGCCGGCTCATCATATCGCATATTGTTAAAATATTAGCTAGATAGGGCCAAATTGCTGTATGAAGCCTGTATGAAATAAAACAAAGTTGAGGTATTGTAACTTTAGATCTATGACACACAGATATAACCCTATACTGAGTCATCCCGCCAGTCCATGAGCTGATGACTTAGTTGGTAGTGAATAATGGGCTCATGTATAGTGGCTAAGCTCATGGGGCTAAATAGGCTCGCCTTAATTATGTGGGCATGTATAAGCAAAATTCAGTGTACTGAGGCAAATAAATGTAACCTTAATGTAACTTAACCTACATATCTCTAGACAATTTTGACTAGTCATAATGCCATGATGAAATAGTAAAAATGTTTTTGTAGATATCATCAACTGGAGTTTTCACTTGTAAAAAAAAAAAAAAGAGTGAGTGGTAAAGCTGGACGCATTTTGGTCTTGGCTTGCCATACTAGATCAGTGGTTAAGCCAGCAGAGCGCTGTTAGAGGGCTCTGCCTATGATCATAGAAATATTTACCATATGTAGCTATCGCTCCTTAATGTGTGAAAAAAGGAAAGCAATTTGTTCCATATTTTACCACTTAAGTGATGAAAGTGAGAATAACACAATTATGAATAATAAGGAAGTCAGTTTCATTATAAAACATGATTACATGGCAAATTTGATGAGAAAAACTGCAGCCGGCAGGCAAGCTCACAGTGTGTGTTTTGGTGTGTGTGTTCTCATTGGCTGTGGCCTGGTCACAGACTTGCAAACAGGGGAGGGGTGGCAGTCAGACTGGCTGAAATTTAAAAGTGGTTGGGAATCAAACCGACTGAAATTTTAAAGTGGTCTCTTCCCCTGCCTCAAGTCCTGTCAAAAGCAGCAGATTGTAAAAAATACTGCTGTGAAAGTGAAGTCAAATACATGCAGCTTCACAGTGATGGGGAGAATGAATAGAAGGCTAACTGCAGAGTGAGTAGCAGGGTGTTTTATGTCGCCTGCAGAGTTGCATGTGACATTAAACAACACACTTCAGGAAATGCCCATGGTCAAAATGCAGCAATTTCACAGTTTCTGCCACTGAAGACCTCACAGAGGCTGATAAGGTAATGAAATTACATGTCTGTTTTTATTTTATGTTTGGAAGATAATCTAAAGCTGGACCTTTACAATAATGCAATAATGCCAGTGTTGCAGCAACATCATCGCTACGTTACAATATTGTGTACAATCTATTGTTGATGTATTTTGATTAATGATATAAACAATTCCACTAATTATGACTTTTAATACTGTGCTTTGTTGTTTTCAATCAGTTTTCAATACACATCCCAAGGGCTTCCTTCATCTGCCACATCCGCGTTGTAAGCTGCTGACCAACAGTGTGAAAAACCAAAACCAACACACCTTTATGCCAAAGACCAAAGAACATAACAATATTTCTATTGAGAGGCTAAAAGTAATCAAGCATCTTACACTGTGTTTCCTGACAGTTTAGTTTAGCTGACAGTTTATCTTCAGTATATCGTAGCTCGTGCATGTGAGCAGTGCAGAGTGGGGAGTGGAGGAGGCTGATTTAGCCTGGAGTTAGGAGTGGCTGAAGTGTTGGTGATTTCCATAACTCCAAAATCACTAAACTCCACTCCATCCTTCATGGCCCCTCATGTGGTTCTATATACAGTTTTGCAATGCACCACACAGTTTAGACCCACCACTGACAATTCTGATTAGGCTTGTGCTCGGATAATAACAATAAGAATAAAAAATAATGACTTGAATTGTCTAAAGTTTCTGAAGAAACTTCAAATGTGCTTGCCTTGAAGTGCCAAGCGTGTGGCCATGCACTGAACCGCCTTTCTTTGTAGATTGTTATTTATTTGACATATAATGGTTTGCTAAACTATTGCTATGGTGTTCTGGGATCTTTAGGGTTTTGCTTGATAGATACTCCAGTCGAGTGGTTGCTGAGGAGTTGCTTGGCAGCTGCTATGTTGTTTTAGATGGTTGCTATGGGTCTCTGGGTGGTTTGTAGTGCAGCACTATGCAGTGGCTATGATGGTTTCTAGGCCACTGCTAAGCTGTTGCAATGGTGTTCATGATGATTGCTAGGGCATTGCTAGGTGATTGCTATGGTGTTCCTCAAGGTCGCTGGGGTCTTGCTTGTGTATAGTGTTGCTAAAGCAGGAGATGATGTCACCTGCTCTAGACGTCAGCCGTTATGTTCCCTGAAACATTTTTCAATCTTAAACAGTGTTTTCTACCAAAGTACAACAGATATGAAGATGATGTCCTACACACATAAATCTCCACTGGTGCTGACCCATTTAAACTTGGGATGGAATATATAGGGCAACGTATAAGGGAGCTGTGAGGGTTGGAGAGGGCAACAGTCTATGGTGTCACAGAGAATCTCATGCACACCTCTCAGGAGCAGCAATAGATGGCAATTGATTTAGATCAATTCTGTAATCCTATATCAATTCTATACTATTCTTTTTTATTTTGTGGCAGCTATGTCGATATCATGGTGGATCATCACAGGTGAGCCTCTACGTGGTAAACACTGTCTTACCTCTTCAGCAAAAAATGAACCATTTCCTGGTTTGTCCTGATTACTTGCTGCTTCATTATTCCACGAAATTCAATGTAACCCCGATTAGAACTGTTGTTTTGTTGCAGTGTTTACCGCTTTCCTTTCTTGTTTGCAGACATTCTGCAGAGCAAATTCTTCCACAGTTGGTTAATGAAGAGAACCCCATGTTTGTCTGCCACAAAACAATAACTCACCTTTTGCTATTTCTGATTTCTAAACTGTCTTGTCTCGTATTGCCTGGTCGTACGAGAAGCAACAGACCATTTGAGACTCTAACAGCAATACTACTTGCTGTTGCGAAGCACTAATGTTCAAACTCAGTAATTTAATAATTAAATAATTAGGGAAAAATCTGGTTGCAACAGGTTTAATGAGAATGTAAATATTTGAGCAGGTAGTTATTCTGTTCCTAATGCACAGTCTACAGTATTCATAAATATTCTCATCACAGATTTATAGACAAAGTGAAAAACTTGTCACATAAAGTTTTTCTGCTCTATTTAGCTTTATTTGTATAGCACTTTTCACAACTCAAGCTACATTGTAAAACACTGGAATTTAACAACAGTGGACAAAAATGGCAGAGCGGGTCGTTTGAAGGATCTGAAACATTTAAAGGTTTTGCTGAGAATACTTTGTCTGAGTGTATTTTGTAAACAATTACATCATTACATATCTGCTGTCACTGGCTGATGTGCCAGTAAATGCCATTATACATGCTCACATTATATGCATTGAAAACAGGAGCAAAGGGAGCGACATGCCCATGAGTCATTCATGAAGAGGCATGTTAAATTTGATGTCACCCCATGGTGCGCTCAGCAGTAAAACATAATAACCCTTTATCAGCAAATACTGTACAAACAGAATGAGCAGCTTTATACAATTTTGCCCCAGCACTGTTGGGAGGTGTGGTGCCACCTCTGGATCCGGGCTGCCTGCCATCGGTGGCCTACAAATTACACATGTGAGCCTGACCTGCATGAGATGGAAAATATTGAGAGGGGCAAAGAAGAAACACTTTGTGAATTTTGACTAATTTCACTGACATTTAAATTGAACGAGTATATGACTCATCTAAAATTAAGATTTTTTTCAGAAAACAACTCCCACTAAAATCCACAAGATCAGAAAAAAAAAAAAAAGATTGGTAGAACTTTCTTTGGAGATTTTCAACAGAATGTTAACTGATAAACAAATTAAATACCAACAAGAGTTTAGTGTAAGATCAATAAGCCATAAATTACATTTCAGCAAAAGGTATGTAAAGCCTTATTATGGATCTCACCAGAATTCTGGGCAGAATACAGCCACCAGCGCTGTGACTGGTCATAAACGTATTGCCCATTTGCTAAACATAAGCCATTACGCAACCAGAAACCTAACCTTAATCCTGTGGGTGGATCTTGCCCAGAACTATGGTGGGTTTCATCATAACATATTGGATGTCCAGTAAACAAGGCCTTCATGTTTGTTAAAATAGAAATAGAATTTATGGCTGCTGCTGATATTTCACTCATATATCAGTTGACATTCTGTTGAATATCTATACGGGACTATCCACAGAAAATGTGATTAAAAAAAAAAAAAAAAACTTTATATGTGGAGTAAAAGCCATTTGGAAGGCTTGGTGAAATAAGCAAAATATCTGAAATACCACTGATAAGTGCAACATTTTTACACATGGATGTAATATCATTATGGAGCTCCACAGTGGCTATAAGGCCATGTTTTATATTATGAGTAAAAGGAGGACTGGATTCATAAAACTATTCATGGAATTAATAAAATGTTGAAATAAAATAAATGTATAAATAAATAAATATGTATTTTTTCCACTTTTTTTCAAAGTTCACCTGGAAAAGTGCGTACCACGTATCAAGTGTTTTCCACAGCAGTCTGGGTTCAAATTTGAGCCGGGCCATTTGCTGCATGGCATCCCCTCTCTCTCTCCCCTGCCTTTCCTGTCTCTCTTTTCTGTCATTATTAAATAAACCAGAAATGCTAAAAAAAACCCATCTAAACAAACAAAAAAAAAACTTTGAGTATAAATACAATATAAATACAATAACTGTACTTCTGTTTACTTGTGTAGTCAGCTAGTCTCCCATCCCAAATATTTAAGGACAGGATAAATTAACCTCATAACTTTCTTCCTCTCTGTCACTTCTCCATACCTCTCTCTT
>OMLB01063150.1:0-14479 GCA_900302555.1 Myripristis jacobus | reverse complement strand
ATGGTGTCAGATTTTACAGATCTATAGTAAAAAAAAAAAAAAGAAAAAAGAAAAAAAAGATAGGGGTGTAGTTTGATAAGGCAACACAGCAGTTGTAAGCTTATGTCGCTCCTTGGGTTTGATAATTCAGTATCTAACAAAATCACAAACACAAACACAAATGCAGAGTTTTGATAGCCTCTTCTTTCCAACATCCCGTCTCTCGCTTCCCGCGTGTCAGTTTTTATCTGAAGTGTATGGCAATATCCCTGTCTCTGTCTTTATCTGGCTCTCTCTCGCTCATACACACAAGTGTTTTATGTGTAACTTTATTGGAGGATGCCAGTTTGGCAGAGCTACGGGACAGTGAGGGGAACAGTTTGATAAGGGAACCCAGAAGACTTTATTGAAGACTTTCCTGATAGACTTCCATTGTAAAGTAAGACGAGGGCAAGAGAAAACAAAGTTAAGCACAACGTTTTTCCCAGTTCATTTTCTCATCCTAATGAGCAATCGACTAAATGTGGCACAGATATGCTCACACTGTTAAGACTGCTGTGTCCCAGTGGTGGGTGTTTAGTTGGTTTGATGATCTGAAAGCTCAGCATACTTGTGTTTAATTACAAAAACATAGCGTAGCTTGATCACCTATTTGACTGTTGTTGTAGTCGCCGGGGGGCTTTAACTAATTTGAAACAAGAACCATTTTTTATGCTGGCAAGCCTGTTATAGAAACACCTCCGGGTGTACTTGAGATAATTCAATTAGAAGTGGAACCTTAATGACTCACAGTGGCAAATGTAAAGCACAGGCACAGTAAAATCCTAGCACACCTATCAAAAACCACTGGACATCTGGCCAGGGGATTGAAACATTTACCAGCAGCAGTGTTACAGCGAAGCTTTCTGTGGCTTTGTTACCCACTTGTTTAACAGAATGAGAATGCAGGGCCATTAATCTGACAAATTTTGTATAATATTGATTTTAGAAAAAACAAAGCATTCCCGTGAAAAACAAAGGGTTTCAGGGCATGCTGCGTCCTGTGATACAAGCCTCCATTAGATTCCCATATAAAAATTTAAGCTTATTCAGTTCATTAATGCATAGAATATGACTGGACAGCATCAAAAGCTTGATCTGAATTTTAGTGTCTATGACATCAATCTATTCACTCCTGTTATTTATACAGACTTCAATTGTAGGACTATAAGGCTTGCGTTGAATAAGACCTTAGATGTTCCTTCACTTCATATCAAAACAAACACATTCTATTCAAAATCAATAGAAATAGCTCAGGAGAGAAATTTTCTGTTGCAATTTTGAGTGTGACTTTTTGTGTTGTTATTTGAAGTTTGACAAATTTGATAGCTAATTCATGTCGTCATTCACAGACCCCTATTAGAAATGATTTTGCCCTACCCTGATATGAAAAGATATAAGTGCTCATAAATTGTCTTTGTATCATGACAGTTTCTAGTTAATTAAATTATAGATAAATGAAACTATTCCTCATTTTGATCATGAGCTCCTAAAGGATCCCATTTTTGAATGCCACTTAGCTGAATGCTTGCTGGAATACTTTTATTGCGGCAAAATGCATCACTTCCTCTACCTTGAAGAAAGTCATGGTGGATCCATCCCTCACCGCCCCGTATTCGATCCTGGTCTGCTTGGCCAGGTCGTCAGCTGAGTCAATGGGGGCATCCATTCGTTCCACGGTGAGGAAGGCAGCCAAGTTGGCCGTGTAGGAGGAGATGATGATTAAGGTAAAAAACCACCAGATCCCCCCAACTATACGAGTGGACAGAGCCTTAGGCATCAGCTCCGAGCCTGGGTACATAGCAACAGGGATATAAAAGCTTGAACTGCTTTAGATAAAGGAAGAAGGTTGAGATGCAGGACAGGCAGAGACATGGAAATGATGGAAAAATGAAAAATGTGCTACGATCATCATATAGTAGCTCTAACATTTCCTGTGGACTTTCAGCAGCAGCTATTGTTGTGCCAGCTGTGTGTGTATAGTGGATGGTGATGGTGCTGCATTCAGGAGGTTGGTCTAAGTGAGAGTGTTGGGGCCAGAATGATAATGGGTGCAGTATGTGTGTGTGTAGGTGCTCTGATTAAAAAACAAAATACAAATCATCTATATTCCTCCAAAGCAGAAACACCCTGCAGTCGAAATGGGGTTATCTTAATAGCTGGATTCACACCACAGCCTCAATGAGATGTTCACCTCGGCCCTCAGTGATAAATTGTATACCTATTTGTATGTTTATTTTCCTCTCTCAGCACTCCCTCTCTCTCTCTCCTTCCCTCCCTTGTTTTATTTTGGTCTAAAACAAAAGGTGGTGTTAAGAACAAACGGGAGAGGTGTTAACAGCAAACAGAAAGTAAGTGAAACAAAGCAAAAGAAGAGCTGATATCAGATTGTTCAGCCAAAGACAAAAGAAACAAGAAAGAAACAAACAAAAAATGGGAGAACACATTACGGTATTAACAAAATGAAGAAAATCACAAGGTGAGAATCCTTTATCTTTTTTTCTCTCTGGGCAAAGAGAATAAGAAATGAGATAGACAGAGTATAATATCAGGATCCATACCACATTTAAATTTTGGGTAACCTTTTTTGTGGAACAGTTTTCGTACCCATTTTTATATACTTCTCACTTACCAGGGCAAATGCTCAACTGTGTTTTTTTTTTTTTTTAGAGTAAAAGACAGAATCTGGAGGGTTGGTTAAACTGCCATGTATCCAAGGTAGCGGTTACTGTCAGACACGGCATCCCACAGGACGCCCAAGGCCACTGTAAACTCCTCACAATACACAGGCACCAGACAGCTAAGTTATGAGTGCACGTACACACACGCTCCACACATACACACACACACACACACACATACTTAAATGACACTCAAACACTTAGCTTATATACCATAAAACCTGCCCGAGCCTGTTTATGTAAAAAGGTGAAATAAGAGCTGGTAGAAATAAAGGATATAAAAAATGAAGTGATGGAATTAAATACATAGAAATAACAGGATGTTTAAAGTCCAAATTCAGAGGTGAAATGTAAAATGGGGATGTTGTTATACTACACAAGCAAGGGTGTTAAAGTTTTATCATATAAAGATTTAATGGGCAGTTATGGTAACTGAGAGCAAAACAATAATCATTAGAGGTACAAAGCTGAGAGCAGGGTTTATTGTATCAGTGGAGTCTTTCGTGCCATACAGGGAGTTTACCAGACAGCCCTACAGGAAGGGCCGAGTGGCCTTTGCAGCCTGTGGGATGGGTGACTCTTTAACTGTGACCTATATACCTTGCTGCATGAGGGCTCCAACGCCAAACCAGAAACTATTCAGTAAAGTGAAATTGTTCTGTATTAGAGTCGAGGACGGGTTGCATGGATGTGGGTTGTACCACTCGTATGGCGTAAACCTGAAGGACAAGAACAGAAAGGAAGAGAGAAGGAAAAGAGAGGAGGGGTATTTTGAATCTCAATTCTGATCAAGCAAAAACTCTATTTTCTTCTTCCTTGAAGTGTAGGGGGTGGCTTTCAATGAAGGTCTCAAGTAGATTTCCACAGCGCAATTTAAATTTTGTCAGTTCACTTCTACACACAGAGTGGCTGGACAGGATCTACAACTTGATTTGCATTTTGATTTCCACAACCAATCTATTTCCCTTACTGGCTCTTACTAATGTTGCTAAGTGGCAACCAGCTGGCAGGGATTTTACACACTGGCCCTACCTGTGAGGGAGATGTACAGCCATTTCAGGCTGTATACTCCAGGCTGTGAAACAGCTACCACAATGAAAACCAATCTGGCAGCCAACAAGGCAGCTAAAAGTGAATTTTTTTTTTGGCTATTATAATACACATATGCAAAACAGAGCGACAGTGCTTGCTCCGAGGTACATACATGCCAATTATCCAGGCCAATTTGTGATTCCTGCCACACATCACTCAAATACGTGGTGGATTTGTTACACCTCTATATGACATTGCTACTTGTTAGATGATGCCTAGAGCTGGGCCATATCTTTCAGCTCTCCTGTCCTTTTTACCCCCAAACTAGACACTAGTTTGGGGGTAAAAAGGACACTAGCCTCACTGCCTATGGAACAGTCCATAGGCAGTGAGGCTGCCTATGGACTGTTCACTGAGCTATCAGCAGGTTCATATCCTACAGCACACCCACAATTTGTCTCATATACGTCCATCCTTCCATCTCATCTTAGATCCTCTCAATCTTGCACACAGCAGCCAGTGTTAATCCACCCTATCCTCTTACCTGGCAATAACAAAGAGCACGCAGCTGACTCCAGTGCAGGCCAGCAGCACGTACATCCAGATGTCCGGAGACAGGGGATTAAGGAAGGAGAATACCCCGGGATTGGTGCCGTTAGGTTTACGGTATAGGATGCTGATGCCTAAGGTCATGAAGGGCTTGGAGAAGTCAATGACCTTCTCTCTGACATAGGTGATAGTCAGGGGAGCCACAGCAAGGTCTGCTATCTGAAACAGCCAAAAGACAGTCAATCACTCGATCAAATTTATTTGTCACATGTGATCATATAAGGTACCATAACAGTGAAATATAATCCTGCCAGTTCCTTCAATTTATACATTAAAGTGTTAAATTGGATAGGACTATTAATAAATATTTGTTATTTATGACTGGAGGGGTGGTGAGAGCAGTCTTAAGCAGAGGCCACTTTAAGGATCCTAGTGGCTTGCGGTAGAAGCTTCTCAGTGCTGGCCTGGTGTTTCTGGTACCTTCTTCTCAACACATCCGGGTGGTTAGGATCTTTAATGATTCTCCAAATGGCACTGCCAGTACTCCAAGACCCAGACAAGTTTCAGTGAAACAAAAATACCATATAATGGTTCCCAACAACCCGCTGGAAACCGACACAGGCATGGAGGTTTCAATCCAACGCCTGTACACTGGCCAGCAGAGTGAACAGCAGAGAAGATCCACACGGCCGGGGCCGCAGCTGGTGTTCAAGAGGTAAGAACCACTCACTGAGGCTTACACATGAGGCTTTCACCCTGAGTTCAACCTTGTCTGATATCCCATAATGATCATCCCTCTTCCTTCTTTTAGTAATTGTCTGATTTGCTTGCCAGGAGGGCCAAACATTCTCAGGCACTGTAGCTGATGTGCAGTCTCCTCTGAAAGATGTGTGGTGGAACCTCAATTTCACTCAGCCTAGATTGCCTTTACTGCAATAGCATGGCAATTAGGGCTGTAGTCAAGCCCATCCAGGTTGAGTCAAAGTCGATTCCAAGACCAGAACAAGTTGAGTTCAAGTCTAGACCTGGACCAAAATAGGCAATTAGCGGTGTATGTGTCTTTTCAAATTGTAAAAATAATTCTTAAGGAGTTTTCTTAAGGATCAGCACAGATGTAAGCGTGGTAAGTGGGAGAAAAACAGATCTTTGAAAATGTTTAAATAGGCAGAAAAAAGTTGAATGATAATCACCAGAAACCAAGATAGGCTCAGGCCCAAATAGGCACAAGACCAAGAAAAAATTCCAAGACTTCAGAAAAGTGACCTATAGACTAGTATCAAGGCCAAAAAAACGGACTCAAATCCTCCAACCCTGATAAACTTAAACTTTAAAATGTGCTTTTATGTGCAATGAAACCGGAAAGTCGGATGGCATGAGGATGAGGTGAAAGGTGGCATGTTTCTCAACTTGAAAGCCCTCCATACTTCTAAAACATCCAGGTATTTCCAACCTACAGTATCTTTGCATCAGAAGTTACATCTTACATCAAATGTCTCAAACAAAACCACCGTGATCACGAGAATGGTAGTGTTTAATTCAAGTTGAACTCACATGGTCGATCAGCTCCCGCACCATCCCGTTCCACTCTCCCTTGTCGTTCTGGGCTCCGTATTTCCCATCAGACACCAGTTTGACCTCATATGTAAAGCCCAAGATGTTGGAGAGCTCTTTCAGTAGGTCCAGACAGTAGCCTTCAAACCGGTCGTTGCCAACTAGCTCCTTGTCTGACTTCTTATACATCACATATGGGTTTTCCTGTATAGCAAGAGAAAACATAGGTCAACACTTCATATATTTCAAAGTATGCAAAGCATTTCAAAGAAAGATTTTTTTTCTCTCTGCCTTATTTCCTTCCACACCACCTCCCTCTTTGAATCATCACTCCCTCATACAGTTTCCCTCTTATCCACTTTCTTACTCTACTTGTCCATTGTTATTTTTCTATCTGCACTCCTCACGTCCCATATGTCCTCCCCTCCTCCCCTGCCTTGTTGTCCTCTGTGTAACCTTCTTCCCTTCCTCCTCACCAGTATTGTGGTGACAATAAGAGTCCTGTTAGCGAGAGAGTCTGTCACATTGTTATTCTTGTCGCGGTTGGACTTCTCTGTCAGGTTCAGCCCCGTGTTAGAGTTCCACACAGCAATCTGAAAAGGCAAACAGGGCTTTAAATTAGCTGAGTCACACTTCCTGCTATTATGAATGACATGAAAGACACTGTATACCAACTAATACCAGCATCATGGACGCTAAGCCACACATTCTTATGTATGGGAAATAAGTAATAATAAGGTTATTTAAATGAGCAGAGTAGCTTCTTTCTGTCCTGCGACAGAGAGAAGCTACTCTGATAACTTTTGACACTGAAAATATCAAACCCAGTTTCTGGTAAATAATTATAAATTCCGAAAACTTACTAGAAAACTAGAACCTGCTTCAATGCATAGCACAGTAATCATATTTTCTAATTCAACGAACAGCAAAATGAAAAATAACTATAAAGGTTAAAGGACCTGACAGTCTCAACTAGTTGGCTCATTTCCAACCTTCTGCTACTGTCACTGTCCTAGAACATTTCCCTTTGCTCAGCTTAGCTCTTACAATTTTGGGCAAAGTGCCTAAAACTTAATGTTATGTTTAGTGAATTTGAAAATGAAGAAGTGGTTGCTCCAAACTGAGTTGTTGATTGCATGTGTCAAAGAGACGTTTTACAGCTATTCCAGAGCAAACAAATAGGATTCTGGTTGTGTGCGAACATATGTGGGACTGACTTTGAGGTGTCAAACAAGAACATACTGTAGCCTACCGCCTGAACAAAAAAGCTGCTGAAAGCGAATGAGAAGACAATATTTTATTTATGATTATTGCCTCCTATTGATAGGAGCATCTGTTAGCATAATCCAACTAACAGATAAGTGATACAATACTGGATTACTGTGTATGAAAAAAGGGAAAGATTTAAATAGTAAATAGTAAAAGTTGCTTAAGCCATATATATATTTTTTTAATTTGGCCATATATTTTTTACATCAAGATGACAAAAAATTTAAATAGAATAAAATGAAATAAAATCACACCACTAGGGACAGTGAGCACGAGGAGGGACAGGATCAAACAGGGTCAGTGGGGATGGAGGAAGAGATAGTGTTTTGTCCTCTGTACTGTTACTGTGAATGAGTGTGCCCAGTTCATCTGACAGAGTCGATTAATCCAAACAGTTATCAGATTAGAACAGGCATCTGGCAGCTGTTTTTTTGTTGGTTTTTTTTACCCTTTCAAATCCTGTCATTGGTTAAGAGCAGAGCAGAGGTCGCGGGAGATTGTGAAAGTGATGCAACAGACAGAGTTAAGTGCATTACCAGATTAAGGATTATTGTTAATAGTATTAAGATGTGTGATAGAGACAAGCCTTTCTGATTCTTTGTTGGAACAAAACAAAAAAAAAAGTAACAAACTAGGGTTTTGTGATCAGATACAACAAACCACTCATTCATTCTTTCAGTCATTCGCTCACTATGTACGAGGATGAGTAGCTGTGAGCACATCAGCACCACTTACCAAACGGAGCCCAACAGAGGTTACCTTCTTATTTTCAGAATTTTTTTTTTTTCAGAAATGAACTATTTTGTGATTAACTGTTCAAAAAAGATAACTTGTTATTCATTCCTCATTAGCCCATATCTTCTTCCTTTCACCCAAAGTCAGTCAGATAGAAAATGTGCTTACTTATAACTCTGCTAAAAGCACTCCATATCTTCACTGAATGGCTCTATCTGCAGGGTCCACTCTATACAACAGTCCATAAATCTGTCCTATCTCTGGCCACTGCAAGATGAGCAGCACAATGAATGAATTTGGATTTAATTAACCTTATTGCACATAATTGCAAAGATAACTGGACAAAGTGAACATTTTTGAACCAATTGTTTTCATACATAATTTTGGATTCAGATCAAACTGTTTACTATTACATAGGTCAGACTGCATGGTAAAACATTAAACTTGTGAAAATACCATCTAATACAAAATGTCAGCTATATTTGTGAGATTAGCCCTAGTCAATCTGAAGTTGCCCAAGCACAAAACTGATCTGACCAAGCCAAGGAAGTAAGGACCTTTGCAAAAATATAGCTCATAACAACCAAGCAGCAGAAAGAGTCATCAACTTTTATAACGAGTAAGTCATGGATTTATATATCCTTGTAAATTTATCGCGTGTACCAGAGCCGCTCACAACAAGAAAGTGTGCTATAGGAACTGACAGGAATTCTCTCCCAAATGCTGGGAGTTAAAAGTTATCTTTGAATCCTAAGGCTCATCTCCATCCAAACCCAAATCAGACTGGAAAGCCGTTACCACTGAGCAGGAGGGATGCTAAGCCAGGCCAAGAGAAGTTGAGAGGCAGAAATGTAATTTCCAGAAAGTCAACAACTTTAAAAGAAACTACTAGTAGAGATCCTTTATTTCCCAAGCTACTTTGACTGTGTTTAGACTCATCATCATCTTCAGAGTGAATTTAACACTCCAGTGCCCAAGAACTAGCATGGCTGCAACGGTCTGATAATTCATTTATCATTACTATAAAGTCAAGCGTTTTATGTGATGCCCCTGCAATATAGTCGTATTTCCTCTAAGGGGAAGCTTCTGAGGGCTAAACATATTGAATGGAATTAAAATTACAGTATAAATCACTACTTCTACGCCTAGACAGCTGCTGCCTGCCCGCATTTCCATCTGTCTGACAACTCAGACAGACAGAGGGAGGACTTTACCATTCTACAATATTAACCTAACTCTTTGACAGGATAAATTCATGTAACACTCTTTTTTTGATTCTTTGAGTCATTGGTTTGGAGTGGATGAAGGCTTGACGTGACAGTGTCAGAGCAATACCTTGATCCCAGACACAGGGAAAAAGTGATGTCGAATACGTGGCATTGCTATACACAAAACCAGTGGAGGTAAACAAGGTTGACAAGGCAAAGAGCAGGGAGGTGCATGGCATATAGAGTGAGTTTCTCTTTGAGTGGGCAGGAAGGAGGAGGCAGGCAAACCACAAAGGCTCAGACCAAATAAGGCATGGGCACAAACCTTGATCCACCTCTTAGTAAGGCGACTTCCGCCCTCCACAAAACCCTTTTGAGAATGCGAATACAGAGATAAGGCACAGGGAGTAGAAACAAATATTCAGTTGTTGCAACATTATTATGATTTGTGATTGAACAAATTTAAATAAATCTGTTGATTATAGGTTCATAAAAATCTCTCTCTTTCTCACACACACACACACACACACATATGCACACACACTCATGCCTAATAGCATGCATCAGTCAGCATGGAAGCAGCATGAGAGTGGTGTAATTGGCTGTTCCAGGCCTCTGCGCTCACCCTGGTAGTGCCATCCTCTTTGAGGCTGATGATGTCCAAATCAAAGTCTCTCCTCAGGCCATCTGTCTTATTAAGAACAATGTGCCCTGTCAGTCCATCCCACCGCGCCTGAGGAGAAGAAATGCAGAGGGAGAGAATTGGGGGAGCAGAGGAAGGGGAGATAGTGTGAAATGCTGTCTTCATTCCTTGTATCTGCGAAGCCTAATTGAAGCTGTGGAACGGGGCTCCCAGGAGCAGAAGTGATGAGGATGGTAGAGGAAAGTCAGTGGTGATAGGCAGGCTTAAAACTCCACTGATCACATCAGGTGCTGCCTGAGAGGGGTCAAAAGGTCACCCAGTGATCCAATCTCAATGTGCTAAGGAGATTTGTGCTGTTTTTCTGTACATATCTTAACATCCATCAAATGTGTTCTCATTATGATAGTGATAATGACTGTGCTAGCATGCCTGTTGATTTTGTTTCATTTATATTTAGTATGTTCATATAGTTCATTCACACTTAAGCATGTGCAAATATCATATCCAAGCCTTAGCCAGGATAAGGCTCATATTCAGAATATTTATAGGCATGTACTTAAAAAAACAAAACAAAACAAAACAAAACATTAATAACAGACAACAATGCACATGCTCCTTGCACACTGTGAAATATATATTTTACATGTTAAATAAATACAAATAGATGAGATGCTCTGTACATTTCATCTACATCTGTATATGTTTAATAAACTGATATATTTACATATATATACAGTATATATATGACATGCCTCTGCACATGTTCTGTGTATTTGCTAACTATAGATGTGTTAGATATGTTAATTTGAATGATTACATTTTTGCACATACTATATATGATGTGATTTCACACACTGTGTATACTGTTCTCCCCTCATTTGTTTCATTTCATAGATAGATAGATAGATAGATAGATAGATAGATAGATAGATACATAGATAGATAGATAGATAGATAGATAGATAGATAGATAGATAGACAGACACACATTTAAATTTTTCAGTGAGTTTCTTTTTCTTTTGTTTTTCCCAAAGGTTTTTTTTCTGCTATTTCTGCTATTTTGACAGGTGCCTGTCTGAAGTACAATATCTGCAAGTATGACAACCGCACACTTGCTGTCCAAATGCTGTTGGGCGATGATGTCAAGAGAGATTAGGAGAGAGAGAGATGTTACTGAATATAAAGTTATAACTACAATGTTATACCAAACCACCTCCAACCACATCACTTTGTTTCCCTGTTCACGCAGTCAGTTGCCTCTTCTACTATTTCATTTTATTCACATGTTTATGTGAATGTTGTTCATTCTGAGTATGAACTGGGTTGTGTGTGTTACTGGAAGCCAAATCTCTTTACAGACACTATCAAAATCTCCAGGGGCTGTTTTAAGTTTTAAGGGAAGTTTTTACATAGTTATAGATATAGCATGAGAAAGTTTTATGACTTGAAAATAATGAAAAAAGGTCTTTTTTTATAATTATTTTTTTTTAGCTGTTGTCTCTCTCAATTCTGGACTGCTGTAGGAGGATGATGAGCAGTTACCATGAACCACAGAGCACACTATGAAAAGAATATCATGACATCTCTTGAAAAAAAAAAAAAAACTTTTCTTGCAGTGGTGAAATGATGAAATTGAGTGACAAATACAAGTCAAAATAGGCTTAAAAAAAAAAAAAAAAAAATTCCTCAGCCAGAAAGACACCAAGTGCATCTGAGATGAGTAGGCGGCAGACAGCCAAGCATGAAACCTCCACACTGAAGCCTCCTGCGAACACCTTTCTGTAGCCGTATAAATGAAATTTTTCTGTATGCTGGAATTTAAAATCCACATCATGTGGCAATCTTATAGGCTATGTATTTGCACTTATATAGTGTGACCAAGGGCCGAAAATCCAAAATAAAAATAAGGTGTTAAAAATGCTCACACATTTTTCAGGGTACATTGCATATGTACGCCAATCCCTTGCTCTTTAAATGGAAATTTAGTTCCCTCTGTCAGCAAGAAAAAAGAGCTACTGAATACTACAATAGCCAAACCAGAGAGGGAACGCTCAGGTTATATGGTACACAATAATTAATTTCAGCCATTGAAATCAAAGTTGTGTCCCATATTTTGTGTCGTCTCTTGTCAGAAATGTTTTTTAATTTAGGTGCTGTGTTAGTCGTATTACTGCCTCTTGCACTCTCTCAGGCAATCAAAAAGGCACTTATCAAATGATGAATACCACACAAGCACAGATGCTTCAAAGGATGGATGGTGGCAAACAGAAAAAAAAATCGAAGAGGACAGAGAGGGAAAGACAAAGACTAAGAGAGAGAGAGAGACAGAGAGAGACAGAGAGAGAGAGGGTCAGAGAGAGTCTATGAAGAGGGAAATATGGGCGAGGGGATTGAATGATGATGTTCCCGGTCCGTGGCAGGCAACGGTTCTCAGCTGGATTTAAGACTTAAGAGATCAAAACACTCATGCATCAAAGGCCTCATTTCTGTCTGTAGGCATCCAGTCAGCCAGCCTGGCCCGGCCACATGCTTTCAGCTTATAAATACGTAAATATAGTATATTTGTATGGCGCAAGGAAAGAGGTAAACTGGCTGTCAAAGAGGATTTAAAAAGTAACACATCTCTGCTGTCATGTGAAAACCTCGTGAATCTAGTTTTAGTGATTTCATACTTTAACTTCACTTGAACTTTCACACATTTCTTTGAGAGCTGAGACAATTTCACAATTTCTTGCTATGCACCATTGGAGAAAGTCGAAAATGCATGGTGGTCAGACTAAAACAAGCCTGTTTGCCTAAGTTGCCTAAAAGTCGGTATTTTCGAACACCCAAACACTGGTGATGTAACAGGGATTTTGGTCTCTACAACCTTTAACTGATACTGACCTCTTTGAAAAGGTTCATGAAGCGTGGCCCAAAGCGCCAGGGTTTGTGGCGGTGACACTGCAGAGAGCTGACGGTCATCTGAGTGGCCCGCTGGGACGCGACAGCAACCATGAACACTG
Organism: Myripristis jacobus; assembly: GCA_900302555.1. NCBI lineage: Eukaryota > Metazoa > Chordata > Actinopteri > Holocentriformes > Holocentridae > Myripristis > Myripristis jacobus. Next base: position 1,788 of record OMLB01063150.1, on the reverse strand, counting down.
CGTCATACATCAAGGCTGCATCTGTCTGAATAGGAGACAGTGAGTGCAATGTGAGTATTTCTTTTTCTTTCTTTTCTTTTCCCAGCACAGAGCATCCATGATGGACTGATAAACTGCAAAGCCACTTGAAGTGCAACGATAACCAACAAACTACTCTCTGCCCTGTTTAAATGACCAAATTAATAAGCTGTGATAATGTGTCCTGAAGATACCAGGTGTGATAAGATAAGATGAGACTATAATGTTCCCTGCGGGGAAATTGGGTCATTGTAGCAGCAAACAATAGGTTATAGATAACAGTAAGACAAATATATTTAAGGAAAAGAAGAAATTAAACAGTGGGGAAAAGTAACATACACATTTGAAGTACTCCTGCTCCTGTCCCTTCTCTCTTTAATATTTTCTCTTTATCACCACCTACCTTCAGCTGCTTTATCCTTCTTTTCACACCTCTGGTCTCTTCTGGCCTGATATAAGTAGGCAGTTGTCAATAGAGTTTTTGTGTTATAGGATCAATAATGTTACAGTAGCTCCACAGTCTGATTTTTTTTTTTTTTTACATTTCAGTGGATAAAGGATAGTGTTACATCACTGCAGATGTAATGGATATAAAATGTACAACACAATGTACAAATACAGAATCAAATCACTGACTTGAGTTGAACACAAACTCAGACTGAATTGAATTGTTACAAAATGGAAAATGCCAAGTAATGAACTATTAATGAAAATGAATCAATGTCAAGTCACAAGGTTCACATCCCAGCTATGGTGCATGGGGTCGTGCAATGCTCTATGTCTTCTGTGGTGAAAGCCTCTTGAAGTCAATCAGCCGGTAATCCTAATACTCCGGAAAAGATTGCCAACAACAAGATCAGGGTCAAAGTCTGCAAACAAGTAAATTATGCAAATATTTAACACAAAAGATAATTATGTTGATCTTTTCAAAATGGAAAACCATGGGTCCAAAAGGTGACTGTGTCCATGAACGACAGAGAGGGAGAGAGACAGAGATTAATGTTAATAGAGCCGCTTGAATATTAAGTCATGCAACATTTCATTTTTTTTTTTTTAATAATTTCACTCATGACTTTCAAAATTCACCTCTACTTCTCAGAAATCCATCACATATCAGCAGTGAATTTCAAGATATTTCAAAAAGAGCAATGAAAAGATCCAAACACGTGTAAAAATTCTCATCTTAATAAAAACTCAAAGGTTTATGTGTGTTGGTTTGTGTGTATCCTGAGAGAATTGGACCAAGCTTCTCTTAATCTCTCCATGTAATGAGTTTTCTCTTTTTTGGTATTCAGATTAATTCCGGGATTGGGCTCAGGCCAATGTAATAGCGTTTGGTTGTCTCTAATCTCCTAAACCCATATTTCTTAATCAAAACCAAAGGCTGCATTTTTCCCCCTTTTTATCATTATCTAATCCATCATGAATGAGGCCATGGATTACAACTCTGACCTTGGCATTCTGCACAGCTGAGCGCGGCTTTCTTCCTCCTCTAGCCCAGAATGACCTCACCTGAAGAGCGTTCTGCATCTGTCAGTCTGCACCTCTCTTCATTTCTTCATGCAAATCACACAGACTGGGTAGGGTGAAGCGCCCAGGGAAACTTCATCCGGCAGGAATCCACAGGAATCTCAACCTTGGCAGAGAGGTGAATGAGAGAGAGAGACGGGGGAAGAGATAAAGGGATGCTGACATCTGTCTGCATGTAGTGTGTCAGTCACACAGTAAGAAGGTTAAAGATTATGATCCGTGCGGAGATGAGAAGAAAGA
>OMLB01063149.1:2437-14947 GCA_900302555.1 Myripristis jacobus | reverse complement strand
CTTTTCCCCCCCCCCCCCCCTTCTTCTCTTCCACTCTCGGCTGCGTCACTGTTAATCCAGCAGCGTAAATAGTGAGTGCACTCGGCAGGAATGTGAACGCGAGTCACCCCTCCACGATGGACGGGTTAACTGGGGGATGAATGTGAAAGTGCTGGTGGGTTGGTGTTAACGGTTTTAAGATCAATGATTTGGATGAAAGTCGCTACGCATATATGCTCCATATCAGTTTTCTGGGGGGAGTCATGGGAGTTAGATACTGGTTTTTATTAGATAAGAGGAGATTATGTCAATTTCGGTGCTGCGCGCTCATTGCTGTGGTGTTCCTGCACTGCACTTGCCAGACATCCCCTGTCAGATCTTCTGCTGAAGTTTGAGCTGCTGTAGGTGGTCCTCTTCTCACTATCATTCTACATTGCTGTTCATGTGAACCTAGTTCCTCTCTGTTTATCACAGATGAATCAGAAATTTGAATGTGTTTGGAGGAAAAAAATGTAAGAATGTAACCAGTCAGGAGCAGAGCAGACACTTGTTTATATGAAAATGACATGTGTTATAACTTCTCCTCCGCTTCCGTTCCACTTTTCATTTTTATCTCCCCAAATCTTCTCATTGTCTCATTCTGTGGCCTCACACAAGCTGCTGTCTTTTACTCACCTAGTGTGGGCTGTCAGGGTCAGCACAGTGTTCAGGTAGTCCCTGAGCCAAGCTGCCACTCCCAGGACACATGCTGACATCAGCTGGACACACACACACACACACACACACAGAAACATACACACGAACATATCACTTTCTGATGGCTACAAATAACATCTCAGAATTTGAAACATGCACACATAGGGATGTTGGCCTATTTAAACTGCAAACTTGTCAAAGAGAGAAAATTTGAAACAGAGAGAGAGGGAGAGAGAGAGAGAGAGAGTTGGCATAAACATTGCATCATTGCACCCCCTTAGTCTTATGAGTTTGGATATAAATTGGGTAATTTTGCAAAGTGAAGCACTTGCAACCAATGTGGAGTTTCTCCCATTCCAGGCTTTCTTGTAGCCTGTTGTCTTGTTATTGGATGATTATATCACTTTCCTGCAGGTCCATGGCTTCTTTAACTAATTGATGACAACCATTTACTGTAGTAGTCAGGTGTGGCTTTGTATATTAAAAACTGGCCATGCTTCATACTTTTTGTTGTCAGTTCTGTGCCTCATGTAAATAAAGATCTGTTATTTTCTGGCCTCTTTGAATGTATTCCTCTTTTTTTATTATTATTTAACAGGTTCTTAGCCCTGGCATCTGAGGCAATATTGAATTCAAAGACTTTTCCCTTTCAGTGAAGACAACTCCCACACTTTCTATATATAAGTGCAAATGTGATCTTTATAAGTTTGTCATTGTGATGGAGAGCAGCAAAAATCACTACAAACCCCACATCCGGAATCCCCACACTGACTAAATAATGTCTTGTGCCAGCCATCAGTCAGTGCTCCACTTTATTCCCAGAAATGTTGTGGCTATAAGGAGGTTTGCAAGTTTTGATGGCTGCCGGAACTTTGCCATCGTTTTGGGTTTTAGTGAACTGACACCGTGGTTTGTGGGAAGCACCAAATTGGATGGAGGGGAGGGGACGCTGGCATGTTGACTGGCGAGTATAATGTGAGCACGGAGGCCGACCACCTGCTCCTCTTACCCAGAAGAGTAAATTGAGAGCGTACAGCAGGCAGCGCAGGCACCTCACCGCGTCCTCCCGAGCCATTCTGAGCGCAGCAACTGGGGCTCAGTACTCCTCATCTTAGCCCGGGACACCATGGCAACATCATGCGCTGTAAACAAATACGGGGGGATGAATAATATGGAAAACCCAGTCAGATTTCAGGAGATTATCACTAATTACAATATGACTTCACAAAGCAAGCCCTGTCTTCAGCAGCAGGGTCTTTTCCGTGCGTAAAAACATACCGGTTTTACATGTCTTGGTGGACTCTGATGCGCCTGTCCGATGTCTTGTTTAGCGGCTCGGGTATATCCGTGGGAAGCTCCAGAAAACATTCACAACAGGTGGTTTCTTACTTTCCTGGCCCACGGGATGATGGAGTGTGCGGATGGGCGCTCAGTAGTGCTGACATATCTACATCAATCATCACTCACTTAGCAAGCCTACCACGAGAGGGAAAAAAGAACATACCGGGCGCATAAGTCTAATACAACTTTCCTACAACGCCTGGCGCAAGAGAACTCACTTTCCGTGTGTTAAGCGGTCCGGCTTGCGCATCAAAAACGTCAACTCTACACTCCAAAACAGATTACTCCAAATAAAACTCCCTGCAAAACTCCACCACTGCAGCAGCCCTGTTTCAGAAGTGCCTCCCCAAACACCGCCGTCATGCGTAAACATACCATTCGGAGCGCATAAGTCCGCGTCAAAGTGGCGAGTTGGTGAGCCCCGTCCGGCTCAACTTGAGCATTTTTAAGAATGAGCAGCTCAGTGAGTCGCGGCTTGCAGTTGGTGCTGCGGCCGGGGGCGGTGCGCTGTCCTGGCGCTTCCACTAATTAAATGTGGGCAGCAGAAGCAGCCCGGGCTGTGCGTCCTCAGAGAGGACAGGAATGTGGCCGCCTCCAACACAGAGCATGCACGGGTCAACAGGTCACATTTTGAGAGTGTTATTGTGTTGAAGAGGATGAGGCTTCATCATCCACCGTTTCTCCCTGGCAGAGGAAGACACGAATTTTGCAAGGAGGGAGAGTTAGATAGTTGTTATTATGTTTTAGTTTGTGTTATTTATGTTTGTTTGTTGTTTACCATTGCTGATTTGGCAATATGAACATCATGCAGGTCTACTTGACTATTTTATATAAGTACAGCTCAGTTAATTCGAAAAAAAAAATATGGGGGTAAATCAGATCAAATCGCCTTATTAAAATACACGCGCGCGGTCTGTAATATCAGATAACACGGTGGGCTATCAGAGATGAACATAGATAATTGAACGCTATACTTTTGGGCTAAAAAATATATAAAGCCACTATATGTGCATTCTTAAATTACGAGGTTTTACTGGCTGTGTAGAAACGGCTATTTATTTATTCACTGCTATTTCATTGATTTTCGTCTTTTATTTAGTTATGTTGCTCATTCCTCACATGAATAGCCCCTATTTGTTCCTTTATAATAGACTAACCCCTTCTTACAATTTGAACACCCTTCTAGAAGATAAGTTCGAGGCATGGAAGTATGGTATAATCTTGAGACATATTTTGAACTACAAGTACCATAAGGCATGTGGAGGCAGCACACAAAAAAAGCGTAGACCCGCGTTCAACCAATCAGATCGCAGACAGCTGATTGCGTCACATTCTCTGACCTCAATTTTCGGGGTATTTTTTTCTTAGCGAGACAGCGGCTGGCGGCGCCATATTGAAAGACGAAAATTGTTTTATTAAACGCTTAAAACGCCACATTTGCCGACATGCTGTACTTGGAGGACTATCTCGAAAGTGAGTAACAAACTCCCACGACACGCTGCTGGGTTTCTTGGTGTATTTTGTCCACGGGCTGTGGGTTATTTGTGGCCTCTTGCGCTCGGGCTGTTAGCCAAGCAATGCTAGCTGGTTAATCGCTTTTTCTTCTCCTGGCAGTGATCGAGCAGCTACCCATGGATCTCCGCGACAGGTTTACGGAAATGAGGGAGATGGACCTGCAAGTTCAAAGTATGTACCGCACGGCGCGGGTAGCAGGGCTGCATCGGCTTGCTTTCGGCACGCCGTGGCAAAACACTGCCTCGTGGTTTGCGGTGCACACACTCACACACGTGAAATTTAACACGGCTCTTTCACGTTTCGTTGAACTTATGAAATATGTTGTTATTAACCACCAAGCCCGCGATGTAATTAGCATCCAAGCTAGTGTTAGCCGGCCCATAACTTGTCCGCAAGTCTGCAACAACAGATCTATTAAACAGTGCATTACATTAACATTAATAGCCACCACCTTTCGACAATATTTATGCGGATAATTACAGTTTAAGCAGCCATTAAAAACGAGTATGAAGCTTTTTTTATGCTTATTGCAAGTGCACTGGCTGTCACAAAGTTTTGTTAAGGTTTAGTTGTAACGTTTGCTGCGGTGTTTGAAATTGGTTCAAAGTTTCCTATTAGCGGGAAATTTGGGTCATCTCACCGTAACAGCTTCATGACAGTAGTACTGTTTAATCTGTGGTCTAGTTATATTTTGCAGGTGAAATAATGATATCTTAGTTAACCCTCCTAATGTCTTTGGGATCAATTTGATCACATTCAGTGTTTACCGCCTCGAAATACATGATTAACATAGTTTTTTGCTTCATGTTCAGTGACTTTACCTCAGTTAATGCGGCCAAGTGGGTAAACACAAAATTAACATATGTTTTCAATGTTCTGTACACATTTTGTACATGTTAGCGTTTCTTTGGGTTCTGTTTGACCCCAGGGTTTTTGTTTTTTTTTTTTTTTTGGTTTTTTTTTAGCTGTTTAAAGCATATACGAAATACCCACATGTTACACGCATGTGTTTCAGTTGTTTTGGGTCACAGTGAGGAGCTGTAACATGCTCTTTTAGGGCCCTAAGAGAACATAACACACACCTGCAGCAGTGTGAAAACCACTGAGAGTTAATGTGACATTTGGGAGAGAAAAACATGACTCCCACAAGAACTTTGATGTGTAAGAACGGGTTGAGTGGGGGAGGTTATGTTTTATTTAAAGGGGTATATAGATATTCAACAAGACACATGAAGTACCTAAGACCTGGGTAACCTGGGCATTTTCTGGAGGTTTAAATTACTGGGGTCAAATTGACTCCAATTGATAAAAAATGTTAGTAAATTTGAAAGTAACAGGATGGTTATGATAACATCACCAGTGATTACAACGCAGTTGCAAGTTAATAGAAATTTCAAGGGTAGGGTGGTGCAGAAGAGCAATAAAGACAGTTTATAAATGGCAATAACTTTATTGTTTCTCAACCAAAAGAACATAAACCCATGGCCTTTCACACACACTTCCCCTTTCAAGGTTCTTACTTTGCCACTGTGGGAGACAGTCACTGTATAATTTGCAAATTAATTTTCAAATACTATGCTTAAATTAATATTAAGACACTAGTTGTCATAGCTTTTGGTTTGCCTTAAAATCAGTGTGATTTGAAACAATAGTAGTTTCAGTGTTGTAAACCCATTCATTCCACAGCTTTGGCTATTTTGCTACACAGCTATGGCAAATATATTGTCAAATTTGTTGTTTTTATGTTTGTCTTAAGCTAAAAGCTAAATATAAAAATATTAAATAGTGTGTTCAGGTTTTTTTTTTTAATAAGTTGTGTATAGATTAAAGACTTATTTCATACAGTGAAAGTGTAATTACACAGTGCGCTTCTTGCTGCCCACCCACCCACCATGGTTAGAAAATCTCAAAGAAGATGGTGTTTATCCTTGATTACATGTTTTTGAAATACAAATGGATTGAAAGTAACTAGGCTGCGCATTGGCTAGGGGTGTTAACCACAAGCTTCATCATGATACGATATTATATGGATTCTTCGAACAGTGATACGTTGTTTGCCGATATTACAAAGTCTACCACAATACGATTTCGATTAGAATCAATTCAGGTGTCTGCAGCTGATATCATTCTCATTAGCACATTTCATTGCTGTGCATCATATCAAATCACAAAACAACTGAAGCATCATTTGGCAAGTTTATTACTGAACTCTGTCAGATATTTAAACAAAAAAGCATGACAGCATTTTCAAAGTGCTGCATGTAATCATCCACAGGCTCATAACTCCCTGGACCTTACCTGAGTGGCGTATCTGTGACGGCTTTGCTTTCATACAGCATGTGTTTTGTTAGTCGACCAGTCTGTTCTCCTGAATCCAAAATATGTCAGTGGTTCATTACGTTCCTCGCACTGGCAGCACGGTGTATCCATGTTCCAGAGACTAGGGGTTAAACTCTCAAAAATCCTGGGGTGGACTTTTATTTTGGCACATGGCCAACCGACAAAACTTTGATTTCAGTTCAAACCTGGAGATAGCAGCATGTTCTCAGTTCATGGCCTGAAGACAGCAATATCTGGTGAACCATTTTAGTAGTTTGAAGTAGAGCTATAATAAATGATTATTTTGATAACTGATTTATCTGACTATTCTAGAAACTAATCGTGGAAAATGTCAAACAAAATGAAAAATGTTATAGTAGATTGGTCTGTCTTTGCAGTACAGTCAATAACAGAAAATGCTAATTAATAATTCAGTATTGTTTTGACAAAATCCAATTGTTTCAGACTTGGAAAAAAAAGGTGTTGATGTTTGCTCACTCTAGGTTGAACATCTCTTTACTCCCTGTTTTTGTGTAACTCAACATAATGACAATTAGGTGGCATGTCACCATGTAGTGTTTTTATGTTTTTATTGATTTATTTTCTGTAATACCTGCTCTGCTGTTCTCACATTAGATGCCACAGACCAGCTGGAGCAGAAGGTGATTGAGTTCTTTGTCAACGCTAAGAAGAACAAGCCAGAGTGGAGGGAAGAGCAGATGGAAGTTATCAAAAAGGTAAAATTCTGCCAGACACTAACTTGGTTTTGGCTCGTGTGGAGCTTGTGTAGGTGTATTAGTGTCTACCTTAATATTTGCCACGGGAGGCAGCCAGTAGATAACCCCTGTAACGTATTTTATCCCACCCACCTTTATCTACAAATGCTCCGTCTCTGGGTTGCTTTCTCAAAATAGCACAAGAGATGTTGTATTAAGATATGTGTTCACAAAAGCAGCGTCGCTGATCAGCCTCCTTCATTAATGTTCTTGGATTAACATCTATTCCACAATCATCTCACTGCAACAACAGTGTCGGGGGTATTATGGATTTGCTTTGACTGCCATGGCAGATCCTGGCTGTGAATGTGCTACCTCGCGTACTGTTTAGCTGAATCTTTTCAAATTTGTTGTGCACATTCATGACCCCTAGAAGAACGACCCTGTTAATTTTGGTGACCTTTCCTCTAGCACCGTCATCAAGGCATAGTTAGTTGTTTTGTGTTGTTCACTGGCGGTGTACTGAAATGGTTTTAGACAACAGCACAAGTGCAGAGACGGTGGAGCTGTCCTGGTGGCTCAGTGGTCTCAGGCACATACCAGGAAACCACAGTGCCCTGGGTTCAAATCTGGTCCCTGACCTTTGTTGCATGTCATCCGTCTGTCTTTCCAAGTCGTTCTTGTGTGTTTTCACCCCTATGTCTCCAGTAAAGGCGAAAAATGTCATAAGAAAAACAAACAAACCCATATATACGTAGTTCAGAAAGAATGTTGTCAGCACTCTTGTAATTTTGTCAAACATGAGCGGTTGCCTTGTGACTGATCACCAGTGCACATTTTCTTGATGAATTATGCCTTAACTGAATGGGCCAGTAAGTTTACGCGTCTTCATCAGCGTACATAAGAAAAAGTTATATCACTCACATATATTTAGAGAAAGAGAGGCTGCAGGTATCCGTTGCCCAGTTATAAGAGTGGTAATAGGTTCAGATGTCATTATGAAAATGATGGTATAATTTCAAAAAATAGTTTAGGTTATGAATTATTTAGATTGAAAGGACTTGTACAGAGAATGTGCAAGAAAGGCTAAGATCTGGGAGAGTAACCCCATAGCTGATGTCTCACTGCGTTCCTGAATGTAGAAATTGAAGTTTTTAACCTTTACTAGAAAGAGAGGGAAGTAGGAAGAAGAAAGAGGCGTAGTCAGTGGCATCTTTTCGAGCTGTGCATGTAATTTTGTTGGCATTGAGAGTGCTAGCATGTGTAATGACCGGTTATCTACTGTTTCAGGACTACTACAAGGCTTTGGAGGATGCAGATGAGAAAGTTCAGCTGGCCAATCAGATTTATGACCTGGTGAGTACAAGTATTGTATATTTAAAAAAATATATATTTAAAAAAACAGCAGATGTCTTGAATAATTCTTTTATTTTCCAGCTCTTGCAACAGCCCAGTTGTATCCCTGTTAAATTTATAAATGTTACCTGTCTGGCAACCCTCCACTGAACACAAGCCTGAGATTAATTCACTCATTCATCTTTAATAAGGGATCTGATCATTATTTGAGCATCTTTTCTGGATTTAATTTTCAGTGATTGCTGTAAAAGGTTGGCTAGCTGTGGATCTTTTTTTTTTTTTTTCTGCTGTGGTCTGAATATTTTGGTCATGAAGATGTGAAATTTTATTTAGGGACACAAGAAGCACACAGATGAGACAGCTCTCCCAAAAGTTCAGCAGCGGTCAGTTTTTCCATGACGGTGTCACATCAGCTGTTTTTGTTTTGGTGGCTTAGTTCTATACAAAGTAAATGGGCTTCTGTTGACTGGTCGCTAAATTTGGTATGTATACACAGTAAGGACATGGGCTTGTGCTGTAGGTTGTGTGGTTAAGGGTGGAGTGTGAGTTGCTGTGTCACACGGTCCACCACTAGATGGCAGCTAAACAACATAAGACAGAATCCCAGGACCTAACATGTTGCAGTGTGTCTCATTAAAACAAAAACGCTGAAACAAAGTGCTAGATAACATTACAAAATATTACAAAAACCTGATACGTGCATCCCTAATACTTTACTGAGCTGAGCTGTGCTGTGCTTCCAGGTGGACCGCCACCTACGGAAGCTGGACCAGGAGCTGGCCAAGTTTAAGATGGAGCTGGAGGCCGATAATGCCGGCATCACTGAGATCTTGGAAAGACGTAAGTCACTGCTGTCAGTCATGATACCCCACACACACTGATAGCATCGCATCAAATGATAACAAGTCAGGAGGAAGCCAGGATACACCATCTAGCATCATCATCTTTCAGCAGCTGTTTAGCAGCTGTAGTCACCTGTGAAATGAAGCGCTGTGATGTCGGTTCTGACTGTACTTACTCTGAAAACAGCCTGTTGGTTTAGCGTCATGAGCTTCCTCCGGATTAAACGAGAGGTTATTTTATAGAGCAGCTTGATTTTTGATTCAAGGAAGCAGATTTGACCTCACCTCGCTCTCCTCTCAGGATCTCTGGAGATGGACAGTCCCTCCCAGCCAGTCAACAACCACCATGTACACTCACACACCACAGCCGAGAGTAAGTACTTGTTTGTGGGGGTGTGGGGGTGGTTTGTGTGTGTGTGTGTGTGTGTGTGTTAAGTCAGCGAGTTCTCTGGACGTATCTCTCTGTTGTGTTGCTTCTGAAATTTCTCAGCAATATGTGGACTTCCATCAAAGTATTTGCATTTGGTTCTTTCTGTTACAAACGTTTATGCTTGCATGAGGTAGAAAATGTTTTTGTCATAGATGGTGATGGAACTATATTTTTTGATGAAATAATGGTGTTAGTTTAGGTCAGTATCATTGCACAACAATTCAGACAGTCCATAAGAGAATAAATTTCCCCATGACTTTGTGGAGGGGTTTGATGGTTCGTTTGGTTCTGGTCCTTGCTCTGTACCCCGTTGTGTCTTGGATTCAGATTCGGCCGTATCGCTACCAAAAAAAAAGCTGTCAAAAATTAAACAAAAACACCGCAAAATAATCTTACAAAAGTGGCTTTGTATGTTGTAAAAGACTAAAACATCTGTTCACTTCAGCCGCCCAGAAATGTTACACAAGTTGTCAGGACCATGTAGGCTATAAAGCATCCATTGTGTTTTTAACAGCCTGTAGTCAGTGAGTTAGGATATTGGTAAGTGCATTTCTTTGTGATGTGGATGAGAAGTTATGAAACATGGCAAACATCTGACACGAAGAGCTATAACATTGCTCAATACCAATTAGTTTCTAAGGGACTTCCCTACTTGATGATGAAACATCTGAACAAATTTCGCTTTGATGCTTTGGCAAAATTGTTCTTGTAACTGTCGCGCCAGTAAAGCCTTTGAATTGAATGAAACCAAGATTCCCTTTAACACAGCTGATGGAAACGCACCTAGTGCATTTGACATTTGCTCTACGACTAGATGAAAATATATAAATGTAGTAATTAGATTTGGTTGTCAGGCTTTAACCAGTAGTATCCTGTGTGTTGTGACAGAGAGGAAATACAGCGCACCAACACACCACACTACAGAGCATGTCCCAGAGAAGAAGTTCAAGTCAGAAGCCCTGCTGTCCACCCTCACATCAGACGCCTCTAAAGAGAACACGCCAGGTAAAACAAAAACAAGGACCACACACAAACCAGCAGGTCAAAGTCATAGGTGTCTATCAGTACGCTGACTCTCTTGCCGTCTCTTGCCGCTGTCCTGTCCAGGCTGCCGGACCAACAGCACGTCATCGTCCACCAACAACGTCTACAGTGTCAATTCCTCCCAGCCGCTGGCGTCCTACAACCTCAGCTCGCTGCCTGCGGGGCCTGGGGCCGGAGCCGGGGCCATCACTATGGCTGCTGCACAGGCTGTACAGGCCACTGCACAGGTCAGCTGCACAAATAGTCTTGCATCATTCCTTTACACTGATTAATAAACCATGAGTCTAAGCAGGGGGGAGCAGTATGAATGGTACAATGGTCGAAAATGTATTGTACAGTATAGATATTGATGGCAGTACAGACAAAATCATTTGCCACAGTATATTTGCCCAAATATCTCTATTGATACTGTGACATTGTAGGGATTTGTGCTTTCATAAGATATTTACACAATGAGATTTTTGATAATGTATGATGTAAATGTGGTGACCATGCAGCCACAATATCAAGATATTGCCCAGCCCTAGCACTACATCTTTTTTTTTTTTAAGAGCTTCTTCTCACTTGGCCCACAAACTTGACCTGGTGTTCAAATACTGTAGCAGTTACATGATTCGTCATTGTCACCTTGAGACAGTTATGAAGCCAGCTGCTTTCAAAGAGCTGAGGTTTCATTGAACGACATGCGGAGGAGAAACGACAGGTAAAAGCACTGAAAACAGCCAAGAGGAATGAGAGAAAATGACGGCACAGCTTCCTTCATTTGGACAGATTTTTTTATTTTAAAGTGGAACCGGCAAGTATCATGCATGACGGTCATGTGAGGAAAGGTATAGAATGAGTTATGAATTGCTGACCACCTGGTAAAGGACACTGTTGCTCTGCTGTTCAGACACGGCGCTCTCAAACATTTTTCAAAGGTTGTCCTTGTAAGAAAAAGAAAACAGCGGGCAGAGGACTGTCTAAAGGGCATGCTTACCTTTCAAACAGTCGAGAAGAGAGGGTATGAAAGAAATGATCACAACACCAGATACAGGATGTGTGTATCAGTCTGCTTTCCTCTCAGACGCATTTTTATCCAAATATTTAAGAAAAGCCACTACACTGTGACACATCATGTGTGAATTTTAGGCCTTTACCGCCCAGCCCTAAAGGCCAAGGAAATTTTGCCATTTATTCCCCTCTGAAGATGTTCTGTGTGTGTGTGTGTAAATGTGTGCAGATGAAGGAGGGGAGGAGGACATCCAGTCTGAAGGCCAGCTACGAGGCCATCAAGAACAATGACTTCCAGCTGGGGAGGGAGTTCTCTCTGTCCCGGGACTCCACAGGCTACTCCTCCTCTGCCTTGGCCTCAACTCTCACCCAGACCCTCACCCCCACTGCTGCCTCGGACTCCAGGGGACGCAAGTCCAAGTAAGACACATACGCTCTGCAATGAATAATAAGCGAAGGACATTTGAGGGTAGTCCGTGCGATATGATGATAGATAAGGTGCAACGGTAGAAAAACGTCCGGTGCTCCGTGTTTTGTTCTATCATTTATTTCCATGTGTCACAAATCAGCTCTCCTGTAATTTATTACGGGAGTGTATATTCTGTAGTTTGGACGGTGCTTCGCATTCCTCCGCACTGCACGCACGAGCGGAGGCAACGTAAACGATCAGCATACACAACATACATCATAACACAGCGTCATTTAAATCCTGCGGGGGAGTGTGGTGGTAGCTACGCTGTGGTCAACACAGTGTTAGTGTCACGCTTCGCTGATCACTGAAACACCGACAGCAGTGCCATTTTATTAGCTGCACTAATGAAGCTCCGATAAAAAAACAGCAGAAGGATTGGCTGCATCCACTGAGGCCGAACGTTCACTCCAAAGCAGTGTTTGGATATATTTCTCGCTGAATGTCGTGACACTTTGCAGTCTGTAGAATTTGGGGATGAGCTGGCAACATCACAACAGATACGCAAACCACCTTCAGCCAGTTGATGTATAGTAATAATATCATTAGTAACACCTATATTTACCTGCAGTTCATACCAAAATGTCTGTCCTGGTGTAATTCCTTTACCTTTTCCACTTGCTTACCATTTGAGGGCTCTGGTGGTTCAGAAGGTTGAAGCCCCTCCTGTGCCTTTTTCCTCTCTTTCGTTGCCTCTCTCTTTGTTCGGTAAAAGCTTAAAAGTGGTCCTTTAACCCTTTCATGCATGAATTATGAAAGCCTGAGTCCAGATTTTCTTCTTATGTGTTTTTACACTTTCTTATGGCATGA
>OMLB01063148.1:0-16349 GCA_900302555.1 Myripristis jacobus | reverse complement strand
GGAAGACCAAGAGCTGACAATGCCAGTGCCATTTGCAGCTTCTTATCAGACATATTTGCAATGACAAGGAGCTATATTATGAAACCATCTGTGGTGAGAGAGTCATGTGAACATGGTAAGCAAACACTGCTTTGCTTATGGTCTGCATTTTGAATGATGAATATACAACCACCACCTACTTGTATGGAGAGTTATTTCCTCTCACTCAGAAGCAGAAAGTACATGCTAGTTGGCCATTGGCTGCAGTGTTTCCAGTGTGTTCAAATGCAACTTTTTGCTGCTGCACATACAGATGAACATGCATGTTATGAATGTAAAATAGCAGAGTAGAAATTAGTCCGATTTAATGATTCAATCTGCAGTGACAGCCTCTAAACTAGGCCTAGTCTTGTTTTCTTGTTCTAAAAAAAAATCCTATTGTTTGTGACACTCTGGGACCCCAGAGAGGCAATGAAAACTTTTTTTTTTTAGTTTTGTGCACACAAAATCCTAAATCGTGCCCATGAAATACTAAATCAAAGTCACAAAATTGTATACAGAATTTATTTTTTTTCTCACAAATTGATTTTTCAAGATCTCAAATTCATACAAGTGTGTCCATGTTTAAGTTACATTGTTCCCTCTCCAAAGAAAACATGGTTGTGATTGATAAGCTGACAGTAGCATCTGTGGAGTTGGAGTTCTTTAATTAACATGTATTTTGGGGATGCATTACAGAGATATGTTGTGAGCCCCTGCACCGTAAGGCATTACGGAGCACCCAAAGGGTGAGTGAACTCTGCGTGCATCAGTAAGCTGATTTGGATCAAGTTTTTGAATCAGGTTATTCAGTGTAAATCACCTGCACGGCAACGGCCGATGGAGTGATGGATGGACACACACTTTACAGGTGGGATCTGCATTTTGAAAGCATTATGGTCTAATTAGGTCTAATTTATTATGGATTTTTTGGCAACCTGGACACATTAACCTCCTAGGATGCACATGCAACAGCAGGGCTCCAGTCCATGGCATTGTGGTCATGCTTTCTTTAGAGGAAGCACAAATTAGGGAAAACATGGACACAATGTCGTTTGATTTGAGAGCTCGGCATAGCAAACAGAGAGCATGAAATACATAAATTGTGTGCATAGATTAGGATTTCATGATCTTGATTTAATATTTCATGGTCACAATTAAGTACACTGTGTGCATGAAAGAGAAAATCAGTGGCCTCTCTGGGGCTCTGCGTGATTCATTTTGTAAGACTGTTTTAAAATGGCTGTATAGCTAATAGCTATAAAAAATAATAATAGTAACAACAACAATACTGGGAATAGGAGGAAGATGAGGGAGAAGGTGAAAAGGGTGTAGAAGAATATGCAGTAGTCATCAAATAGACTGTGTGCAAGGGTTGAGACTTGAAGCTACTCAATGCCTATTATTAATTCTGTAGTGTATTTACATGTTTTATTCATACTTCTCATATCTGTCCTGAAAGGAAATGGAAGGGCATCTTCCTGGGTTGAACAGAGCACAGTCAGAGCACAGCTGTGTGAAGTGGCAGATTGAGATGGAGAGAGTGCACACGTCACGTGATCTGAATCCGGAGGCATGGCAGCACATCTGTTCATGAATAGGATGGGTGGATGGGTGGATGCTTGAGTGGCCTTTTCCAAACCTACATCCAGTTCACCCCCTTACTCTCTGTCATCCAAGGACCTTTACAACTCCTCTCAGTGAACACACCGTGAAGCCACATTTAAGCCCTGTTCTTTTCTGCTACTATCACGTTTTCTCCAGCATCAGCAGCAGCTAAATGGATAACATGAAGTGATAAAAACATTTCATAAAAAGTTTCAGAAC
Source organism: Myripristis jacobus (assembly GCA_900302555.1). Taxonomy (NCBI): domain Eukaryota; kingdom Metazoa; phylum Chordata; class Actinopteri; order Holocentriformes; family Holocentridae; genus Myripristis; species Myripristis jacobus. Next base: position 14,504 of record OMLB01063148.1, on the reverse strand, counting down.
AATGATGCTTTAATGATCTCTGTAATCCCTTGTGCATTTTGCCTATGCATGATACCCAGTATGCTAGTATATAAGTCACACCGGTATTTCCTCAGTCTGGATTTCAGATGATGCCAATAAAATGTTAATAGAGTAGGGTATTAAATTAATAAACAATTTAGGAGCCATATTATACTGCCAAACAAGACACAGGGGATATTTCAATCTTGTCAGTCTAACGCATAGCAGCCATAATGGTCTGTGCGTCTTTCTGTAGGCGGCTGAAGGCAAATGGTGTAATTTGGGAGACAGCTCTAAAAGCTACCTTGGGCTTTCCCTTTCCCCATATCTTATCCACAATACACTCAACACCACAAACAACATAATAGATATCTGTGATTGCTGTCCTGGGATACCATTTGCCAACACGTTTATCTTTTATGCATAGTTCCCTCTTTTATTATCACAACTGCATTATTTTCATAGAGTCAGTAAATAATTCAGACAGTTATTTTTTTTACTGTTCTGGGGCCCCCTGCTGGTTAGGGACCATTTCCTCTGAAACAGTGACAAGTCCCAAAATGCACATAAGCATTTGGCATTTGCAAAAGCACAGAAAGCAGGACCAGCTGTGTTTCTGTTGTGGTTTACTTCACAAGACTGCCATTTTTAAACAGTATGCATTGCTTTATTTATTGAGGAATGTGAAAAGACTCCATTACTTTCCTGTCCCGGGGAGCTGAATGTCTTGTACCTCAGGGCTGGGCCGGAAGCCCCCCTCCAGCTATAGCAGCCATCCATGAAATGAGAAAATCTATAATGCATTTAATTCTGCTCTCTGTAGATCAAGGCTCTGTCTCCCAATGACACCGCAGAGACTACAAACACTGCATCAACCTTCCTGTAACCCTACTGCAACCACAAACAGCCCTGCAGTCTCCACCCGGACACAGCATCCATAAACACATATAATTCCTCCCACCCACAGCACCACCTTTCTTTTCCTGTTTTAAATGCAATATTTGCACCTGCCTACATTTGTCCACTTGGCCTGGCTGAGACAGGGTGTCCTTACATTGACTTCCTTTCGGCTAGCTCCCTCCTCTCAGCAGTGATCTCATCATTTTTGGCCAGATGCACAATACCTCTAGTGCTTAAAGAGAGAACCCCATAGTGCATCCTAATCAGCCAAAGTGCATGTTGTCCCTTTTCTTCCATCATCTCAACAATAAGCAGCCAGGACAGACACATGTGAATATTCCTCCTGTGTATGTGCTTGAAACTGTCAATCTATTTCATGTTTGTGTTGATGAAAAGGTGAAGAGGTGAAACATATTTATTTCTAATAATTATTATTGTTGCCATTGCCATTGTTATTGTTATTATTCAGTTAGAGAAACCTATTACTAGTAGGGCTTCAATAATTATTTTAATTGTCAACTATTCAATCTTCTTCTTCTTCTTATTTCTTTAGATTCTTTCTTTCTTGATTGATTGATCGATTGATTGATTGAGCAATTATCCATTTAGTAGTCAAATTGTCACAAATGATGACAAATGCGCAATGGGAAGTTAGTAGAACCTAAGTCTGACCGAGTCTGACCAGAAGCCAAAAACCCCCAACTAAGTATTCATTTTATAACGCTATGAACAAAAAAGCAAATCGGCAAGTGTATGGGACTTTTCCTTAAAAGGTGATTAATATTATGGTTAATATTCTCAAAATGATAATTAACTAATTTTTGAATAACAGATTAATGGACTAATCATTTCAGCACTAATCCCTATAGGCATAGACTTAATCCAGGAGAGATGCACCCACAGTCTCAGTCACAGGCCTACACAGCAGCATGCCCTTTAAAAATTACCCAAAGACAAAGGAGTTGACAGAGGCAGATCTCTGGAAAGATTACTCTGACTTTCAATTCATCGGATACTTATCTGTACTATGTGATACTATATAGTTTCACCTTGTTCTCAGGGTTGTTGCAGCTATGGTTTATAATGGCTTACCTGGAGTACTAGTGCACTAGTGTTGTGGCACACTAGTCATCAAGGTTTTCTAGTATTAGATAAGTGTCTTTATACTAGCATCCCACCCCTAATTCTCTTATGTGTCCCCCAGTACACACACACAGTGCTTTCCAATGCAGGGTCTGTTATTATACATGAATAAACCAGGCCGGTTTGTGACTTTATCACAAAACAGTTGTAAAGTCTGACATTTGTAGGCTACGACAAAGAAAGGTTAGTCGGTGACCAAATGCATAAATGGACAGACACAACGGTACTACACATACGACATGATGAGTAGCCTGTACCATGTGCTATTGTTGTTGACACTGTTTATGTGTATGTGTCACCTTCTCTCTGGGCTACTGCCATGCGATTTCCTGTCCCATTGTCCAGTGTGTCACGGTGGCTAGCAGGCAGGCCCTGTCTAATGTCAGTGTGTCTTGACTAAGTAGGCCACTGCCTCAGTGTTTGGTTGCATCATCACTACCATGGATCCATGCCGGTCGTCTCATCATTCATTTAGAAACAAAGAACAAGAAGGCAACAATGGATAAACAAGAGGGAGAGTGAGAGGGAAAAAGGGTAAACAAACAGATGTTAGCCTGCTACATTAAATCTCATCACTGAGATGAGATAAGGAGAGGAGGCACGGTGAAAGCACTGAAGATGCAGCTTCTGCGAACCCCACACTCGCTGACTCACTCTCTGGATGCTCTGTCAAATGACCAGCAATAGTAGGCATCCTAGTCAGAGCGTTTCACATTCTGATGCTTATGTCTGACATTATCACTTTTTGCAGTTTCTTGCAGCAGTTGCCAGGTGACATTCCACAGCTATTTAGCTATGTCAAGATAAGTGGGCCCACTTAATGCTTTCAAGTGAGACTATACTGTGAACTGACGTGATTGCTGCCTGTGTGCTAATAGAGTGATTGTAGCATGCACTGTCTCACTTAAATATCTGACACAACACATAATAAATTAGAAATTGTAAGATCTTCAGATGTGTGTCTGTGTGTGTGTTGGAGGTTGACGTGAAATAGAAAACTTTACAAGACAGATCCATTCAAACTCCATGATTTTTTTTTTTGTATGGGAGTATCAGTATTTAGAAATTCTATATAATTACCATCATTTTTATTGCTGCTCTAGGTCAGTAATTCACTTTAATTTGACAAGCTAATCTGTGTCTTCGTACACTGTCAGATCATCACAGATATAAAATCCGTTTTACCCCAGACCCCTCATCTCTCAAGATCAATGAACTCAAGCCTTCGTCAGAGCAGTGCGCGCTCTACAAACTGGAGCGTCGTGAACATAGAAATAGGTCTGCTAGAACACGTAGGACCGACGCCCAACTACCAGACACGAGGCATTCACGTCAGCCTCAAGAGCTGCGATATATGTTCTTTCACTGAGAGAAATTTTATCCAGAAATCCTCATCACGCATCACCGAGTAACACGCAGCACTTTCCATATGCCGATCTAGAAATTGTGCATCTATGGCCATGCAGTCGTGCCTGGGGAACTTCGTGAACGCGCATGTCAGGTTCGCTGCGGAGATCCTGCTGCCTCGGCTCCAGCGAATAATCCTGGCGATGGTGTTGACAACGAGAGGTGACCGACGGCCGATTTAACACATTTAAAATAGATGACTCGGCAAACAGAAATTATTTTTACACGACTCGATATCATTTCCCCGCAACCCTATCGTTTGTGGAGGAAGACGCCGTCGCCGGGCCGAGTAAAACGTTAACGACACTGATGGGATTCCCAGCAGTTGCTAGATGGAGAAACCGAGAGGGTGGACTCGTCATAAATAATTAAAATATCCATCTGCTGCTAAAATATAAGGAAAATGCATCTACACCAGGTGCTGACGGGAGCTGTGAACCCCGGGGACTGCTGCTACTCGGTGGGAAGCGTCAGTGACATCCCATTCACGGTGAGGTTTTATTTGGATATTATTTGCTCACGGTAACACCCGATGAGGCTAATACGCCCGACTAGCTAGCTCGGTAGTGAGCTAGCTAGCATTATATCGGCTGTATACGGACTGGCTAGCGAGCTAACGTACTAGCTAACCTGTCAGTGTGTGTGTGTGTGTGTGTGTGTGTGTGTGGTGGTGGGACTGCTGCACGGATACACACACCAACAGTGAGTCAGGACTACTAGACCCCCTGATATAGGCTGCGTTGTACCGAGCCAGTCTTTCAGTCGCCGTGACAGTTAGATAATGACGGGCTAACAACAGCAAGTGGATGCTCAAGGTTACTGCCCCTCCATCCATTCATCCGCCAGAGATTTTTTATTTGTTGTTTTTCCTCTCCCCAAGACAGTTAGCCACTCAAATGACCTTTAGCTGCATCTCGTACTGTTACTGCAAGGGAATCCCTTTTCGCAGCCATAACATCACTGGCTAGTATTTTCTCTCTGAATTTTTTTTTTTGTTTGTTTTAAGCAGTGCACACAACAGTAGTGAGCGGTGTACTGGGCTTGACTAAACGCAGCACCAATCTGTGTTTTGCCTGTAAGCCGAACTAGCTAAGCTCACTACCATTTGGTGTCAGTCCGCCTCACGGATCATTAGCTCGCTTGTCATCCCAGCTTTAGCTGTGCCAGCCATGACGTAGAGAGCCATATATGGATACATGAGCTAGAGGGATGGATGATAGTGTTTTGGTATTGAAAAACGACATATTTTCTGGAATTACATGGAGTAACAATACTAATAACAGCAATAATAATATCAAATTGCCATTGCAGTTTAAGTTTTGTCATAGATGCACATTGTCTCTGTTACTGTCATAGCTCTCCGTTTATATGAGGAAACTTGCCATCATTTGTCAATCATTGATACATTGATACATCATGGATACATTTGCACACACACATATCAAGAGTTATTTAGAGCCGGCTTCAGTGTCTATAATGGATAGAGCTTTATGGGCTATAAATATTTTCTTTGTGTGATGGCAGTTTCCCAACATTTCTCTCTGCGCCTCTAGGACTGAAGAGGCAAGTCAATATTCCATTTAGTGCAGCCAGACATGGGGAGAACTTATGATATTACAGATTTATGGGATGGCAGACCAAATGCAGTGCGAGGCAGGCAGGCAAGCACCCTTTTGTTGCACGGTGGCTCAAACTCCTTGGCTGTGCACAACGCTGCTGTTTCAAGCGGATCCGTCGAATTCATCATTCTCTGTGCTACAGAATACGACTGCAGCATCTTGAACCAGCTAATTGTAATGAGACCAGAGGATGCAAATGGTGATGGCTTTATTGATTTCTGGATGATCTCTCGTGTTTTCCCATAAGGAATACACCTCGCCACCAGTTCCTATCTTTTCTCAGCTGGTTGGTCGAATATTGGAGATCATCATCAGCTCAACAAGTCTACATTACACAGTGAGATGCAGTATTGTTATGATAATGAGATAGCATTTTATCATCTTTTGCCTGCCACTACAATGCAATGATTGACAGTCATATTCACTCTGCATTTTTTTCTTAATTAAAAAAAAAATAAGAAGAAGAACAACTTTCTAGGCTATTATTTATGTCAAACATAGGATTTGTTATGCCCAGAAATTGAAAGGTGAGAAAATGTGCTGCCTACTCTGTCATTGTGTGGTCCAAGGCTTAGAACAAATACCCTTTTTGCCTTCTGCATCAAGATGGAATAGAGACATGTCACAATTTTTGCATTCATGATGACACACATTGTGATAGCTGGTATGCTGATACCCAAAGCCAGACTCCTGAGGTCCCAATAGCCATTCTCAATACTGAAAGCAGTGTGGCCTGTCCAGTTAAATTCTGTCATCCGTGGCTCACAGTCACATTACGTTCTTAAGCAGTACTACAGACTGCCATTCCTTCATATCGAGAACACTGTGAGCTTGCCTAATGGCTGCCAGATTTGGGCTTGGTCTGTTCTTCCTGCCTTTCATAGAGGCACTGTTTTTTATTTTTTTCTGGAACACAGACATTACTTTCTGTTCCCTATTTTCATTCCTCATGCATGTAATGTTTTGCTTTCCACTAAGAGAAGCGTGTCATCCTTCTCATATCTGCAATGACTAGAGAGAGGAGGAGTCCCCATTCCCTATTATGCTGACCCTAGATCAACGCTGTTTCAGAGTAAATGGGCAGGGTTTGAACTTGGGGTCATGTTTGCACAACAAAATAGGATAGTGTGAGCTACTGTATGGGGCTGAAGCCTTGCACATTGACATAAGACCATGGGTTTTATGCCTGATGTTTGCTTTGTGTGTCTGAGAGGGCATTTGAAGAACATTAGGACATCACGTCCACTGTTGTTACATTCACACTGACCCCAAGGGCCCCTTGGCCAAACTCTGACACACACACAGACACACACACACGCACATGTACCTAACCTACAGCAGCTATCAGCTCCTTTTCATAGATGAACATGTGTAAGATTTAATGCACACTGCTTTACTGCAGGCATGATGTGGAGAGTGACAAGGCTTATGGTATGACTATAAACACAAGGGTTAAAGTCCAGGCCTTTGGACTGTGCAAGGGATAAAAGTCTTAATACAGATTGACAGAGAGACCAGGTTACTACAGGCCGGGATTGATCACACTGTGTTTTCAACTAAGGCTTTTGACTACAGTTTAAATTAAGGCTAAGCCAGCTCAATCAGTGTTGGGTTTAAAATGAAAGTGTTACACATGGTAGCAGCTGTGGCAAAGGAACATGGTCACATGACTGCATTAGGCATGGTGAATAAGGGACATTTGAGGGAATGAAGGCAGAAATGAGCTCTCGCTCTTTCTTTCCACATGACTGTTCACTGTGTTTTTGTTTTCTGTCCAGGTTTAAAAGCAGGGTCAAGTCAGTCTACCTACAGTGAATTTACCCCTAAAAACAGCTACATCCCCACCTCAGGTTGTTCTCCATTATTCAAAGAGCATTTAAGATCCTCCTAATCAGCAAGGTGTGAACCTGTTTCTCTAGATCCTATCAATAATGCAAAGATCCTGTCTGGATGAACAGACTGTCCTCTAAAATGAAAAGAAGTGGAGCTTTCAGGTTGTGCTTTTTGAGGCTTTAATCACAGAATTCTCGTAGTTTGGCTGAAAAAGGAGGAGGAAAAACATGTGATTCAGTGATGCAGTAAAAACAGGAAGGCATTGCCCAGATATGTAATGATATCCAGAGAATGTCCCCACACCTGACACCAAGAGCTTTGTGTAATATTTTCATGAAGTAAAGCAAAGCTACTTGATTTACGTACCTTTTTCACAGATACATAACCTCCCTACCAGAGCAAATGGATGAGACTGATATCTCAATTATGTTTGTCCTCAAGACTAAAGGTCTTGAGCTCCAGGCCAGAGCTCACTATTAGACAACACTGAATGTTTGAGCTCACAATCTCATGAGGAAAAAGCAGTATTTTAGCATCTTCTGTTAACCTCATGTAATCAACAGTATTGCCTGTGATCTTAATTTCATGTTTGGTTCAGTTTTGATTATTTTCCTAGCTGTTTGTGATACAGAGATGCGTTTTTTTTTTTTGTTGCATTAACATAGAAATTTGGGCTAAGCCAATGGACAGTCATTTGCCTGAATGGCTCATTCACAGAAAGAGCTGAGCAGAGGTCTGTCACATTTACATTTCATTTGCATCTACTTCTGGAAAAATTCCCTCCCATTGAAGTATTAATCCACTGCTAAAACACTACAGTTAAGTGTTGTGAGATTTGTGTTCAGTGTGAGCAATGTTGTCATGCCATTATGTGGGATCTAATATTTAATAGAAGCAAAGTTTGCTATGAGAATATGGTGACGCTGTAATGTTGCAGATATATGAGTGGAGCAGAGCAAAGCAACTGAAAACCTTGCAGTAGCAAAATTGTGACATTGCTTGAGAAATATTTTTGAAATAATCAAGAAATGCATAATCAGTTAAGTACTATAAATTACATTTGAGGGCACTGAGTGTAGAGGAGGATGTTGACGATTCTCACCCTAACAGCTTTGTCACTGAGCACGAAGTCATTTTCATGGATGGAACAAATCTGTGTGTAAATCCGTGTGAGAGCAAGTGAATATTTTCAAAGTTTCTGATTATTTGTTTTGTGCTTGTTGTTTGGTGTAACTTAAAAAGAAAAAAAAAATCATGGTTTCATTTTTCCTGCCTACACACATTTGTCGTCCTATTTCAGTCATCAGAGCGTGTTCAAAGACTTTGAGAAGGTGGAATGGATCAGTTGCTTGTGTGTCTGTGTGTGTTACAGACATTTGCATTTATCCAGTTGCATGTCACTGCATATTATATTGTAAAGTTATTACCTGCATGTTTAAATTTTCTCCCTCAAAAAACATAATTGGGCAAAGGTAGAAATCTACATACAGTTCCATGATGAAATGGGAAAGAGGCTAGGGCTGGCGATAAGTCACTTAATTTGAATTCATGTTTTAAATGGATGTAAAACAAACAGTTGAATCATAAAATCGCGATTTTGACTACATATATAATGTTATAACAGCCACCGAGCACGCTGTCAAACAAGCCCGTTTGAATAAAGGTTCAAAACTTTTTTTTGTTGTCCATTAGGCCTATACAGTAGCCTTATTTCTTTTCTTCCAGTGCACAGTGTTGTGGTTCTGGGTGGTCAGATGTCAGTAGCTGACTATGTTTAAGTTACTATCAGAAGTTCTAATATTAACCAAAATATAATGCTTGTAATTTGAGGTCAAAAACAGGCATTGTGTGAAGGGTTAAATGCTTACAGTGAAATAATGGAATGTCTTCAGTAAAGTTCATATTTCTGCGAAAAATCTAATTATTAGTGGTTAAATTATTAGTTATTTCTCTTTTCATTGTAGTTGCACCTGCTTTTATGAATGGTGATGTTGTACTGAGAAGTATTATGCATATCGAGCAGCACGCTTGATATGAGCAGCCTATGTGACTGACAGGGAGCGAATCATGCAGCTTCAGCCTTGCACACATTAAGTGAGGAGCATTTCAGTGGGAAAAACAACATTATAAATGAAGCTACAGGTCATGAATAGCAGAAAACAAAATTCAGGAGAATATCACTTGTGCACAAAATACATGACTGTCATGTGCTGTTTTTGATGCAAATAAATAGTTCTGACGGCTAAATATAAGTTTATTTGTGCAGGCATTAAAGCCGACCTTTGTAGCTGTTTAGGTGATTGTGCTGAAACCATCATCTGTGACCTATGTTTTGCTCTGGGTCAATATATTTACCATGAAAAAATGTATGCAACATCTGCTCTGAACAAATTGCACTAATTTGCCCTCAGTGCAGGTTGATTTATGCATGTGCTTGTGTGTGTGTTTGTGTGCACATGTTGAAAGACATACAGCACACACACAAGCTCAAAACAAGGAGACAAAGACATGTTGATAGGTCATCCTATTCAAGGCTGGTACAAGCACGCTCACCAGCCTGGCTGCAGGTAGCACTAAGCACAAATTACATCCCTGGCAGGGAGAGTAGGATAGACACTCAGTCGCATACTCTTTTGTGTGTGTGTATGTGTGTGTTTGAGAGAGGGAGAGAGAGAGAGGTGTGCAGAATAGTCTTAGACAGTGCGTGACGGTGACCGCTTTTAATTCCAGCCGTAATGTGCAGGAGCAGCTGCCGCAGTAATAGTAAAGCCAGGACCACACCTCCCCATTTCTGTCATCGGTCTCTCTTATGGTGTGCGGCTTGGCACCGAAGAACCTGCGCCATTATTTCATCCCCAGCTGTGACTGTATATCCCTGGCTGTGTTCTTGTCCTGTTGTGTGACACGGTGGTTCCCAGCCTCTCCTCCTGTTCTCCTGAATAATGAAATACACAAGCCAGACTGTACTGTGGCTTCGAGGCCAGCCAGCCTGTCTCACAGGTGCTGCTTCCATCTCTGCCATCCTGCACTCGACTGCCAAACACCACTGTACCAGCAGTCGCCTCTGTATCAACTTACTCTGCTGCCCATAACCTTAATCCTGGCACAGGTCTGGCCAGGGGGTAACACTGGCTGCGGTGGAACCATGCTGGATATTGTGCTACTTTCACTGCCCTTGGAAAGACTGCAGTTCCAGAAGCAGGACTGGTTGTTTGGATTTTATTCATTTTGTCTCTATCTTCAATTTTTTCAAATCCATATTCTTAATTATTTTTCTCTGTCCGATTCTTCATCCATTCTCTCATGGATTCCTCCTGTATAAAGATTATGTAGAGCTTTTGTGGAATTCACTTTGCTTATTACTCAAGGAAGACATTGTTTGCACAGATAATTTTGTCCCAGAGTTGCTTTTCAAAATAGGTAAGGCGCGTTTGGAATAATGCCTTACTTGACAAAAAACAAGAAAAGAACAAGTGAAACAATTTTCAAATAACTGGATTCTCAATCAAACACATTCTACCCATAATACCCATAATAACAATGTTTCCAAAAGTATTTGAAGACATCAAATATTTGCAATTGTTGCTGCCATTTTAGGTAATCAAAAAATGATCTTCAGCAACTTAAGCTGTTTTGAAGGAGGCTGTCAGAGCAGCACTAGCAAACTTGCTGTATATTATATGGACATAGAAACTTTGCTGTGTTTCGACTGACATGAGGATGAGTATGTAATATAGGCAATGCTAAATAATTTGGACAAAGCAAGTTTGATATCATCCATTGGTTTTTAACTGGACAATTTGAGGCCAGGAGATTTATGTTTATGGTTATCATTGTGTAGCTTTATCAGAGCGAGATCAGCCGGAATGAGGCATGTGATGGCGCAGTGTAAATGACAGCATCGTTTTCCTCTGTTTTTAAATGACCGTAATCATTGGCAGCGTTCACATTTTTCTTCATGTGTATACTGTATGTGACTGTCCATGCCAGTTTAATTTGTATCACTGCAAATATAACCTGGTCTGTACTATAGTACTGCCAGAACCTCAGGAGATATTGCTCTCCACCTTTTTCAGCAAGTCTGCTTTTATAATATTAGGCTTGCTATTATTCAGGGGTTTTCAGTGTTAATAATGCCCTCTAATCAGCAGTGCATAGCTTTCCTGTGAATTTCTGGGCATACACCACCTCAACTCTTCAAGTGCTCAAAGTTAAAATGTCATGGATGCTAATGCACACAATAATGCCTTGCTGAATTGTGCAAATATTCCCAAGGTTTGTAACTCGTGTGTGCTCTCTTCATAGATATCTGTGGTGCCTGTGCTATTCTAGTTTCAGTCACAGTAATGGAGCAATTTTAAGCTTGTTTCACTGTTACACTCTCCTAATGTTCCACTTGTTCCACTACCATGTTGTGATACTGTTACGTTAGTTTTGGTACCAATGTTGTGAATGGTAATATCATGGTTGTTTTCACTGCCATGCTGTACAAATGCTGTTGCAGCTTGATTGCCATAATATGACAAATGCAGTTTTACAGCCATGATGTTGTTAGTGCTTCACTCATTTCACTGCATTTGAGTGTTTTGATGGTTTCGTTGCAGTTTTTTTGGTTATTGTTCTCTCACACATTCTCTCTGGCTGGAATTCATCGTAGTTGATAATTCAAAATCAGTCAGATGACACGCATTCATATTTATAAGAGATGGGTGACCAGCCATCTCAGATGTTCCAGTTCAGTGTTGTTTGCATAATCTGTTTGCCACCAAGCAGTGTAGTTCATTGAATTGTAGGCTGTGTAAGTGATATCTTACACATATACCATACATAAACACATATAGTATGTACATATAGGATCAGATTTAATATTGATCTGGCTAAGCACAGAATAAAGGTTGTGTATTTGTTTGCTCGTTGATTGGTTAGGTTGTTTTTTCTTTTTTTGTTTCAGGTGTGTGTGATACTTTTCAAGGCAGATCATTAAGTAGCATTCTAGTATATGTTACATATATTATGTATATGGTTTTGCACTTGAAACATGTTGCATTTTAATTGAAATTGGCCAGTATAAAAAATCCAGAATTGTTTTTTTATTGTTTGCAGCTCTATCTGATTTGATCTCTTGTTGTGTCCCTTCTTTCTTTAGGCCTATGGCTCAGGCTGTGACATAGTGATCCTGGCCAGCGACTTTGAGTGTGTGCAAATTATCCCAGGAGCTCAAAATGGAAACATTCAGGTGGGCTGCGTTGAGTGCTCCCACCAGCTTGGCAGGGTGAGTCTTGAATACACGTGCACACAACCAAACGTGCACAATTCCACTTCTCTGTGAACTCATTAGGCGTTAGTAATTACACTAAGCAGAATGAAGGAACATTCAGCCGTTTCTTCAGTCATGTCATCTGCTGCTCATGTCTCCACTCCTACTCCACTTTCCCGTGCTCTCTCCCACCTCCCCCTCCTGTGGGAGTGACTGATGGGGTGAGTAATGTTGTGATGATGATCGCAGCTCTTTATTTTTAGATCGCTGCATCCTACGGAAACACAGTCTGCATCTTTGAACCGATTGCTACCAACCCAAACAAACGCCACAAGGTGAGCACACAAGCCAACGTTCCTGTCTGTCTTCAAATGAATGGCATGTGTAATGTGAAATTGATTGATTTTACAGGACAAAGAAGCTGAGGACCAGGGGCTGATTGATCAGTGTTTAGAGAAAAAATGTCTTTAATCTCAACCTTCATAAGAGCCCTCTGATTTCTGTTGTTTCTTTTGTGGTTATTAATGTAATTCACATTGCCTGGGAATAGATCATGTTTTCATTGTTTTACACATAACTAGAGATTTCCACACATATGCACATATATTTAAGCATATTAAGCACCTGTGATGGCGTAAAAGGACCTACCACTAACAACTTTGGTTTTCTCTTTTCCTTGTGCCTGACTCTGTGCATGTCACTATAGAGCAAATGATATTGTTGCTGCAATAAAGTATCCGGTTAGCTTAATCACACTTGAATGTAAATAACATTGCATGTTGTGGTTGTGTATGTATGTTGACCTGCTCTCATGTCCTGTCACTAACAGCAGCTTAACTATCAGTGGCAAAAGACAGGACAGTTCTTCCTTGATGCCATCACCTACAACCTGGCCTGGGACCCACAAGGTACGCCCACGCTTTCTGTGTTTGACTGGCTCACTGACTGTCTGACTAACATAACACCTCTCTGCGTGCAGCTCCTACTCACAGATCCCTTCGGTTTGTTTGGAAAGATATGAGAATTACATAAGAGTCGGAGTGTGCATGTAGCTCTGTGTGCTGTAGTAATGAATGTGAGGTGTATAACATAGTGCTCCTGCGTCTTCAGGGAACCGTATCCTAGCAGCAACCGAACGCCTCCAGCTGTGGGCTCCTCCGGTGACAGACTCCTTGATAGAGGAGGAGGAGGGACAGACCACAGATGACAAGCCCCACCCCGTCCTCAATGACTGGAAATGTGTCTGGCAGTGCAAGTAGGTCTCCTAAGCTCTGTTCATTTTACTTTGTGTACTTGTGACAACTATTTTACATGTTACTACTTTTCTTTACTTTTCTTTTCAATGGACAAAGTCACTTTCATTTTCTTTTTAGAATTACAGCCATGTTTTTTTTTGTTTGTTTTTTTTACCAGCCCATACTTGCTAAAAGCAAACAGTATGTCATTGTGTCAACATGATCTTGTCAGGAGTCAGCAATATTGAAACATTTCTCACAACAAAAACAGGGCAGTCTCAAATATGGAAGATGCATGCCTTTGGCAACAGGCAGAGCTATGTGAATCCAAAGTCACAGTTGTGCGTACAAAGGAATGTGGCCTGAGTGGTCGAGTAGGCCTCACCCCGAGTTTCCTTCAGCTGGCTGGTGAAATGTGCAGATGTTTTTAAAATACTGTCGGCCAAAATATCCAGCAGAAACAAATATGACAAAAAAGTAAATCAGTCAACAGCATAATTAAATGACTATGAAATGACCATAAAAACACTTCAAAACACTCATGCAGCATAATCCTGCTCTGAGGATTTGCCCTGAAGGACAAACAGCAGCAACATACAGTACAGGCCAAAAGTTTGGACACACCTTCTCATTCAATGCGTTTTCTTTATTTTCATGACTATTTACATTGTAGATTCTCACTGAAGGCATCAAAACTATGAATGAACACATGTGGAGTTATGTACTTAACAAAAAAAGATGAAATAACTGAAAACATGTTTTATATTCTAGTATCTTCAAAATAGCCACCCTTTGCTCTGATTACTGCTTTGCACACTCTTGGCATTCTCTCCATGAGCTTCAAGAGGTAGTCACCTGAAATGGTTTTCACTTCACAGGTGTGCCTTATCAGGGTTAATTAGTGGAATTTCTTGCTTTATCAATGGGGTTGGGACCATCAGTTGTGTTGTGCAGAAGTCAGGTTACTACACAGCCGACAGCCTTATTGGACAACTGTTAAAATTCATATTATGGCAAGAACCAATCAGCTACCTAAAGAAAAACAAGTGGCCATCATTACTTTAAGAAATGAAGGTCAGTCAGTCCGGAAAATTGCAAAAACTTTAAATG
>OMLB01063147.1:0-14233 GCA_900302555.1 Myripristis jacobus | reverse complement strand
TAAAGTTCAAAATTTTGAAAATTCATAACAAATCAACCATATGTGCTACAGCTTTGCAACTTTCATCAAACTATAGCCCCGATACTGAAGAAACATTTGTGCACTCAAACCTATTGCATATTATGAAGTCCATCACTCTATTTTTTTCAAAAACTGTAAAACTTGTTAAACCTATCTCCTCCCACAATTTTTGCTCAGATGTCACCAAACTTGCTACAGAGCATCTTCAGACTGTCCTACACAAACAATCCACACAGATTTTTGATTTATCAGAAATTGAGCCTACAGTGCATCAAAATGTTTGACTTTAAACGCTACTGTAAACATACACTTGCACATTCTTGGTAAATAAATCTTCAATGTTCATGAAAAAAATTGACAAAATTTTGGAGTCATGGTAGATGATGTGTGGCAATTTTATCTCAAAAACTGAATTTTTGACAGCATTTTGAATTTTGCTCTCATGTGAACAATTGGAGTCAATGCAAGAATGGCATTTTTAAACATCAGTTTTTGACTTATGGAGCAAATCAATCATTGTTAAAAACAAATTACCAACATCTCCATGCTGTCTATATGTGTATTTTCTGATTTTTGTCTTGATGAATGATTTTTTTCACAGTGAAATCTGCCTTTCCATGCATAAGCGGCTGCTATCATGTGACTGGTCAATTTGTGAAGCCTCACATGAACTGACACTTGCCGATTAGCTCAGTGAGTTAGAGCATTGTCCTTCATGCCAGAAATTGTGAGTTTAAGCCTCAACTGATGCAAAATGCACATTAAAATGCCACCTTTCTTTTGGCATGACTTTGGACTGCAAACATTCCCAGGTGTTTTGAGGTAACCTGGTACATTAAGACAGCGCAATGTCAGAATGAGGATGTGTTGGACTCTGTCCATTCTGTGGAGAAGAGGAAGCTCAATAGATGAAAAGGAAACAAGATGATAAAACAAACATTTCACATTTCACTCGAACACACAGACATGCACGCACACACACACAGACACACGCGCGCGCACACACACACATACACACACAGACACACACACAGTTTACTGGTCCACAAGCCAAACAAGCCAAACAGGTTTTAGACATCGCTGTGATACAAAATTACAATCAGCAGAGCTCTATTTCTCCTTGTCTCTGATCAATTGTGTACCATTAAAGCAGACCAGTGTCACATTACCACTTGTGTTAAAGTAATGTACTGCTCTTGTTTAGCTCAAAGTAACTGGGGGGCTGCGTAAGCTCACACATCATCTTGTACTCAAGGAAGGACAAAAATGTGTAAAAGGGCAGAGTCATAAAAAGGGACAAAAGTGAAGTAAAAAAAATAAACAACTGACCATAGCCTAATCTTGAACAAATGACTTCTTCTGTAAAATTCATTACCTGAACAGTGCTACTATGCATAAAAGTTCAACTGGCACAATATTTTAGCATGTTACTGTAAGGTGTGCAAAAGAGGAAGAAAGAAGTCACAGTGCCAGTAAAATCTGTGTATTAGTCTGCAGAATGGCATTTCGGAACAGAGTCATAAAAGAATGAGGAAGTCCCTGTGGAATCACAGAAAGGGAACACACACTCTCATTGTTGAAAACCTTCATACTTAGCTGACTCCACAAAGCAACACCTGCACAGGTAGGGTTTGTTTTATTCTCTCTTAATCAGTTGCCTTTTTGCTGTAGATGAGATTAATGCAGTTTCAAAGCATTTGTTTACAATATGTTAAATCCTAAAAAAAACCCCAACAACCTATTTTCATAACTTATTCAAGTCCACATTTTTCTCTTTTCCTTTTACCTATGTTCCAGTGGATTCCTCAGTGTGTGTAAGATCAGATTTTCATACAACAGGCAACTGACCCTTCATCAAGAATGCCAGCCCCAGGTTGCTCTGACAACAACCTGTTGTTTGTGTGTGAGTTTCGCCCTGGGCCCAGTTCACCAAAGCCTTCTGGTGACACGGATTTTATCGGCATTGGTCTGGATAATGAACCGCAAGTTGTCATCCTCCCTGCCCAGTGCAGCGTTTACCAGCTGCGGCTGCGCCTCTGCATGCAGGTAGTTAAACCAGTGGGAAGACAAATTTGAGCCACCATGAATTTGTTTGCTTGTCATCCACATACAGTATACCATACCACATCCACATACCACTGACATCTGGGAACTTCTCCACTACAACCAATAAGTCTCCAACTTTGTCATTCTGTAACCTGAAAATCCAAAGTACTGTGTTCAAGCCCACTGTTAAGACTGCATTATATTGTATTACACTTGTACAATACTATAATAAAATGTATTGTGTTGTAAATACTGTATACATGTCTACTCATAGCTGACCTGTACAGTGAACTCTGAAAAAGGTACACTGTTCATATTCACAAGAAAAGCTCTTTTTTATTTACTCACTCTTCTGGTGAATTAGATCCCAAATATTTTGAAGAGTAACTAAAATCCGAACCAAAATCTGTGTGAAGCCTGACCTCTAATGGTCTAAAGTCAGGTGAAATGGCAGGTGATGTCACTACTCATAGACTACAACAAGTAATGATGATGCCAGATGATGTCACCTGCCACCAAAGACAAAGAAGCCTACTGTTCACCATTAGAGATCAGGCTTCAGAGACATTTCTGCTTAGGGTTTAGTTATTCTTCAAAAAGAAACTATGAGCCTGAATGTTGGATTGCTTTAAGTATGTTGGTAAAGCATAGATTTGGTATGGGTCTGTGCAAACCATGAGTGTGACAAGCCAGACACAGCTTCCTCCAAGATTGCATTGACAGGAGTTTGTTTCCATTAGAAATGTCCTTTTTCTGCCTGTAGATGCAGGAGCAGAACTCCCACCCAGACCCACTGACAATACTAGACCCTGAGAAATACCTTCTGCTGTATGCCAGGGGGGAAGACTGGTATGAAGCCTATGATGACTGTCAGATTCTCAGGACGTTAGACATTCCATGGTCACATGACCCATCAGGACTTCTGTTGGCAAGGATTGCAGTAACGCCACCTCTAGCAGTTGATACAGAGGAGAAGCAGAAACAACAGCAGACTCTAGCTTACCTGATTGGTCACGACCTGGACAAAGAAGCGTCCGACAGGCTTGGTGAGCTCACTTTCACCCGCAGGAAACTGGCATCTCCAAGAAGACAAGAGCTAAAAGATCGGGATGACAAGTTTTACACCACAGAGCCTTGGACCACATCTGCCCCCATGCCAATTGACCTGAAGGATCAGCTAGACAGAGGCCTCTCTGTCAGCATCCACTACATGAACCAGCTCAGCTTCTTTGTAAAGGTTGATTTTACCACAACACCAGAAGTTCTGCTAAAAGTTTTCAGAAGGGTGATGGCTGACCGGGGTTTGGATTGTGATCCTTCTGATAACCTTGTTTTGAAAGTGTCAGGGAGGGAGGAGTTTTTATCTGGAGACTTCCACCTTAGTGAGTTCCTCTGGGTGCGACAGTGCATGAAAACTAACCAAAACCTCCACCTGTCTGTGGTCTCTGTGGCACAGCTTGCTAAAGAGACTGTCCAGGTCGTGGACTGGCCTCTCGTTGACAGCTTCACCGGCCACTTCAGCTCCCACGAGGATCTTCGTCTTGAAGGGAAGCATTTGGACGACATCTTTATGATATCTTTGTGGGACTGCAAAAGAAGATTGAGAGTCAAGCTCCTTGGCTTCGACATCCCAAAACTGCCAAGCAAACCCCCTCAATTGGTCTATGTGGAGGCTTCTATACTTTATGGCGACCAAGTTCTTGCCACAGTCTGCTCCGTCCCCAAGCCGTTCACAGATGAAGTGTTGTGGAATGAGTGGCTGGAGTTTGATGTTTTCCTCAGAGATCTGCCTCGTGGAGCTAAGCTGGGTCTCACAATTAATGCCAGCGGTACTGACAGTGCCCAATCCACCAAAGACTCTAAGTCATCGTCATCTGCGCCCAACAAAGTATCAGATCAACAGAAAGGGAAGGGGAAGGTGCTCTACTTTGTTAATCTTCTTCTCATAGACCACAGGTCAGTTTTCAGTTTTGTATCATCACTAATTCAGTGATATTCATCTCATTACAGTTTGCAGATATTTCAGCATCTGTGGTCAATGAATTTCTGTCAGTGTGTGACACTGGTGGAAACAAAACAACATATATATGAAAAAACAAAAGATAAGGAAAACACAACATGTGAATGATAATGTTTATCTACTCTTCTTATTTTACTTGTTTGCTGTTGAAAAAATGTAATTTTGAATACAATACAATGTGAATTCACAAAAGAACAACTATTCAACTTTTTTTTATCACTTCCTCATTCATGGTAACTGCGGAGGTATAGCAACATGTATACATACATATGGACCCACTGTATTTTGTCTATTTCACATTTAATACTGCTGACGATGAATATCTTAAAAATCTGAATAATACGAATACAAATTAATACAAAATGTAAAAAGTTCTAAAATACTAAATCGCAGATTTGTCAAACACAATCAGTTTTGTGCAGTGATGTTGTGGCAGTCTTTTAATGTTATTCGTTTAATGCTGTTTTCCATACCTGCTCACCCCCGCAGGTCTGTCCTCAGCCAGGGTCCTTATACCCTTCACATGTGGCCCTGCCTTGAGCAGGAGGAAGAGGCCTTCATCTACCAGGCAGACAAGCTGTCCTCTGCTACCAACCCTGACATAGTTGACTCCATGGCAATCAGCTTCCTTCTAGACCGCTACAGCTTCCCCGTGGTGCTCCCCAACAGCTTGACCCCATTTGAAGCTTCCCCATCCTTGCGAGACTCAGGGCAGTCTACCACTTCACCACGGTGTTTGTTCCCCAGGCAGAATATCTCATCATCCCCTATGTCAGCCCTTTCCTCAACCCAGGCAACTGCTTTTTCTCCCACACCACCTTCACTCTCCTCCTCACCCTCTTCCAACCCATCTAGTACCAGTTCCACCAATCTAAGTCCACCCATGGATGCCAAAACCTCTCAAGGCCTATCGATTGAGACCCCAGCCCTAAGGTCACCTTCTCCCATCTTAAACACTGACAGGGTTCACCTTCAAAGATTCCGCGAGCAGAGTGTCCGCTATGCCTCCAACCTGCCCCACTTCTTGAGCAATGTTGATTGGATGAACCGTGACGTGGTGGAGGAGGTCCACTGGCTGCTGAGCCACTGGGATCCTGGGGAGCTGGACCTATCAGTGGCACTGGAGCTACTGAGCGTGGATTTTGCTGATGAGACAGTGAGAAGACTAGCAGTTCAGAGACTGGAAAGTCTGTCCAATGATGAAGTGCTAAAGTATCTGCTGCAGCTGGTACAGGTAAGTTTTTATTTCATAAGAAGCTAGATAGATAGAAGTGGTTGTGTGTCCTAGGGAGAAAGAGAGGAAGACTATGTAGTGCTCAATATATTTTCAATAATATGTTTTTAAGGTAGCTTGTAACCCTTACAGCAGTGATACCCAAACTCTGATATGAAAGGCTCCACCTGGTGGTGCACAAGATCTTTACTGAAAAGCCTAAAGCGCCCGTTATGGTTCTGCGGACACTAGACGCAACGTGCACGTATTTGCTCCGCAGATGGTGTGTGCCTATACTTCTGCGTCCTGTCGGTCTAGTGCACTATGCAATTCCTCGCCAAAACGGTAGGCGGCGCGGCGTTTTTTTTTTTTTTTTTTTTAAACAGACCTACGTAGACCCCGTGACGTCTATGGTCGCTGCTCAGCGACCATAACAAAGGTAATGTTTACCTTCCGGTTTTGTTCTAGTCACAGTGAAGAAATGGCGACTGAGAGAAGGAGACTGGTGCTGGAGCTGGAGCTGATTGATATTGAACAACAGCTCTTATTGCGAATGTTACGACGACGAAGAAGAGAGAGGCGACTGCGCCGATGGTCAGTCCGCCCGTCGAATAGCTCGAGGCAGACTACGGGCGAATATGTTACTGTTGTTCGGCCGCTGCGTGACATCGATTCGGAAACGCACCTCAAATATTTCCGCATGTCGGCGAGCAGATTCGATGACCTCCTTCGACGTGTGCAGCCTTTGCTTCAACACCAGGGCACACACAGCATGCCTGTTGATGCTGCACAAAGACTGGCCGTGACCCTCAGGATTTTAGCCTCAGGTGGAAGCCAGCAGGCTGTAGGGGCAAGCTACAAGCTTGCCTCCAGCACGGTGTCGGGCATTGTGTCTGAGGTCTGCAAGGCGCTGTGGACGGCGCTACAACCAGAATTCCTGCCATGTCCAGCAACGAGCCGGTGGGAAGCCATAGCGGCGGATTTTTGGCGCTTGTGTAATTTCCCAAACTGTATAGGAAGCCTCGACGGAAGGCATGTTAACATCCGAGCACCGCCTCATACCAAAGGCTCTCACTCCATCGTTGTGTTGGCGACCTGCGACGCCAGATATCGCTTCACCATGGTCGACGTTGGAGGATATGGAAGGGGGGGCGACGTCGGCATTTTCCAACGCAGCAAATTCGGAGAAATGCTACTCGACCACAAGCTGAATCTGCCCCCGCCAGCACATCTTCCCGGGACCAGCATCCTGGCTCCTCACCTGATAGTGGCTGACGCTGCCTTCCCACTACACATGAACATCATGTGTCCTTTTCCTGGTATGTCCCAAAGTCTATTAATACAATGCACTGTTTTCTGTTTATCTTCTTGTGAGGATGCAATATTTAATGGCTGTAACTGTGATATAACATTGATTTTCATAACACTATTTGTTGTTCTCTAACAGGGACAGATTTGGATACTGGCAAGCAGATTTTCAATTACCGCCTTTCCAGAGCCAGACGCATCATTGAAAACACGTTTGGCATCATGGCTGCCCGCTGGAGGATTCTGGGGAGGACACTAGAGGTTCTACCTGACAAGGCGGTACATGTAGTGAAGGCGTGTGTAGTGCTGCACAACTACCTCACCTACACTGATGAGGTGAACACTCCAGAGAGCCCCTATGTTCCACCACAGTTCACAGACACAGACTGTGCTGGGACAATACAGCCTGGTGAGTGGCGTAGAGAGGCAGCTGGCAACACAAACATGGCCCCCATCCCACTGGCACAGATGACGAGGGGCCTGTCTACCAGAGCAGCGCTGGCTCTACGCGATGACCTGGCGGCATTCTTCCAGACGGCACAAGGAGCTGTGCCATGGCAGAACGACATTGTGTCCCGTGGCAGACTTGGACAGACGTGAAGCAGTGCTCACACCTTTATAACTACACATTGTATGAATGTTATTGACATGGTCATATTGTTACCTACACTGACAAGCCTTTACAAAAACCTTATTTGTGCCATTGTAAATAAACAGTCATGTTTTTACAAAACTTACTTGTTTTATTTTCTCAAACAAATAGTGCAAAACAAGGTGCAAAAGAACTGAAATGCATCAATACAAACAAACGGTGCAAAGTAGTGAGGTGAAAACTATTGGAATGTGCAACTCAATACAAACAAATGTGACACACAAAACAAGATATTTTTAACTGGAATATAAAGGTTATCTAAAATATTTAAATTATTACAAATACAACAAAAAACTATTTACAAGCTATTTACAAAGTGCACATATATAAGGGCAGTGAAAAGTCATGAGGTGAAAAAGCAAAGTCCTGAGTTGTATCAGTCCTTCTGCCGATGCTCGTAAAGCACGCTGTACACGGCGAACATGACATCACCCCCCTTGTCCTCAGGCACCGTCCTCAGCATGTCCACCACTGTCTGCCCAAACCGCGAGCACTCGTCAGTGTCTTCCAGCTTTCTCTGGACTTCCAGCCTGCCGTCTTCCAGCTGGTTCAACAATTGCACTCCAACTGGCCCAAGTCCTTAACTTAAAACAAAAAAAAAATGACATTTAATTTCATTTTATTACAGACATCAGAAATGAAATTTGTCTGTGTTTAGCTACATAGGGTGATGTGAGGTCACGCCAACATAGCATGAACTAGAAAATACCTCACTTGGGTAGTACTTGGGGTTTTTGATTTGGTATATTGTAGCACATGGCCTGAAATGTCTGAGAACCTCTGCCTTACAGTATTTAAATAATAGTCACGGACAAATGCAAAAAACTGGGACTTCTGAAAGATGCCAGGAAATCCCAAGACTGTTAATACAGTATAACACTTAAATGAAAATGATTGTACACTGTCTTTATATGTTAATCAGCATCTGTCTACAATTTCAGACATAGAATGATGTTTTTACCAGTGAACACTACACACACTAACCCTAACCCTAACTTATTTTTCCTTTTAAGCAGATGGGCAATTATAATGGTTGTGAATACATTCAGTTTGACCATTAACGCTCATAATAAATAATTTTCACTGAACACACCTTCAAGTTCATGTGGAGAAGCACTTAGGTTGACACTGTATAACTGTGACATTTCTTGCTGTAATTCCTCTCCCCTGCTGTCACTCTGGTTCATGCAGACCCTCAAAGTGGAACCTTACCATGACAGCTTCCTGGCTCAGTACCTCATCCGGAGGGCTCTGAGAGTGAGTTGTACAGTACTATTGCATCTAAATATCCTGTCTTCATAACACATTATACATGACAACAGAGCCAGTTTGGCCATCGTAGGCAGATATAAAGGTATTCCTGAAGAAAAATGTGTATATGTCTTTTGTGATCTCATTAATGTCAAGGATGAATTTAGTTTAGAGAAATTATGTCTTTGAAAAGATCAAATTGAAAAATCCTGATTGGTTTTGGATGTCTGAAGCTGATATATTAAATTGGCTTTTTTTATATGGGGATTTCTGTTCTGGTGAGATTCATAGGGACAGAGAACAACGTACCCATCATAACAAGTCATTTAATTTCTGACATGTAAATCTCATGCTCTGAATTATTCTGTCTTTGAATCTGTGGCACTGTATATTTTCATTTGTCATGTGACCATCCTGGTTATTTTTGTTTTGTGTCCTGTATGCCCCCAATGGGTTGGGCACCAAATAAGGTGCAGGTTACTTAACTAAAATGATTACTTACTTATCTACAAGTGGAAAAATCTGTGTTGTGTTTGAAGGTCTTTCACCGTGCTGCATGACAGAGTTTCACAGCACCCAGACACAGAGAAGTGAAATGTTACATTTCAATTTGCTCTCGCTGCATTTGACAAACAAATCAAGCTGAAATGCCCCCTGTGTGCCTCACTAACTACTTCACCAGCACCTATACCTGCCCTCTTTCTCTGCAGAGCAAGAGAATTGGACACTTCTTCTTCTGGTATGTACGCAGCGAGGTGGCAGGGTGTCTGTATTTCCGTCAGCGCATGGCCGTGGTTCTGGAGGCCTATCTGCTGGGCTGCGGTCAGAACATGCTGGACGGCTTCACCAAGCAGGTCCAGGCTGTGGAGGCACTGCAGGAGGTCGCCTGTCTGATAAAGAGGATGTACCCTAACAAGACCGACCTCCCCCCGACAGGTGGGACAGATTTACTTAAATAGTGAGATGTCAACTATTTGACAAAAGTGACACTTAATTTCACAAAATATTGTTTGGCATAACATTAAAACATTTTTGTGACCTCTTTCGGGAAACTGGGTGATTGCAGAGGAAAGTGATGATAAATTTCATTATGTAAGCAAGTACAGCAAACAGATCATCATCTGTAATGTGTCAGTGCGTTGATTCACCCTGTTGGAGCTGATTTTACAATAAAGACCTGCTCACTGTAAATGAACCCATCCTTATTGCATGGCTATCAATCCATCCATGTGTTTGTATGAAGTGTATTAAATAATATTGAATACTAATGATAATGAGCTATCAAATACAATTTTAAACACAATTTTCCTCTGTCTTTGTGCTTCTGTGTTGTTGCATCTATAGCTGCCCTCAAGCTCCAGGAGGTCCTTCGACACTGTAATCTGCCCCAAGAATTCCTGGTGCCCTATGACCCTCGTATCAGAGTGGGAAGGATCCTGGTAAGGCTTAACTGTGGGCATATTTGTTTGCCTGTTTGTGTATGGGTGGTCAAATTCTTATCTTCTTAAATATTGCACCTGTATACGCCCCTCCAGCTGGACAGATGCAAGGTGATGGCCTCGAAGAAAAAGCCTCTGTGGCTGGAGTTCTGCCCCATGTCTTCGCCCACGGGTGCCTCACCTGTGGGCATCATCTTCAAAGAGGGGGACGACCTCAGACAGGACATGCTGGTCATTCAGGTCAGGGAGGATTTCTTTGTCACTTTATTATACTGCAGTGATATAACTACCATCAATAATAACTTTGCCAATGCATGCATTTTATCCTCTGAAAGCACCGCCCAAGACTGAATCACTTGTGTCTCCCTGATTAGACGCTGGTGGTGATGGACTCCATCTGGCAGGAGAAATCTCTGGACCTTAATCTGGTGCCCTATGGCTGCATCTCCACAGGACACAACATAGGTACACTCATCTGCACTCAACCCAAACTGATTTTGTGGTCTGTAGATCTTTAGCCAGTTCATTTAGGCTACCAACCAACATAAAAGTCTTTTTTTCTTTTCACTGTGACTAAAAATGTAACGTAAGTTCCCGTCCATCAGGTATGATAGAGATTGTGAGGGATGCAGCGACCATCGCCTCAGTCCAGAAGAGCCAGGGGGGAACCAGCGCAGCCTTCAAAAACGATGCTCTGTTTGAGTGGCTCAAGAGCAAGTGCCCTCTCCAGGAAATTGTAAGCATTATATGTTTGAAAGGGAAATGTAAGTGTTTCAGAGTCAGAGGTTATTGCTTGCTTGTGTTATTTCTGAACATTCTGAAGAAAAAAAAGAAAAGAAAAAAAAATCTGCATAACACAAGGAATGTTTGCCCAGCAACCGTGGGCAAAGCAAAATTTAGATTTGTGATTTGGGAGGTGTTTGTTTCTGAAAGTTGTTGTTGTTTTCAGAGGTGCAAACATGGTCACAAGCTTTATCCCATAGAAAGTAGTGCAACAATGAAGATTAATACTATTCTCTCTCGATGTAATGTAGATAACAATATTTACAGTTCAAAACAGGTGATTTAGTGTTGCTTTTTTAATGATCTCTCTCAAGAGTTCCAGTACATGAACACAATAAATCACAATTTGATGCCATTACAGTGGTAGGTGTTTTAGAGTCAGGTAACAGGTGTCACTCCTTTTTACACTCTTAGTCGCCTTTCAGCTGCAATATGGCCCCTCAGTTATCTGATGTGCCGGCAGGTTGGACTGGAAATAGCTTGAGTTGATGATAAAATTTCACTATTTGTTCATAGTGCACATGTTTACATGTATAGACATTTAGAAAATTTCATGAGCAACCGCTATTTGTGCCACATTCATGCTTGCTACACTGGACCCATTTGATTGCAGCACTACAAGGTTGTGGAGAAGTTTGTGAACTCCTGTGCTGGCTACTGCGTGGCCACCTACGTGTTGGGGATAGGAGACCGCCACAATGACAACATCATGGTCACAGACCAAGGTAATCCTAGTTGTTTGATTTAACTTACTTGTTGATTCATCCATCAATCAGTCAATCATCAAAAATGATACCAAAGTTAATGTAACTCCCCACTCTTAAAGAATTCAATATAAACCAGTCAATGAATTCATTAATGAGCACAAACCTGAATGAATCCTGCTGTGACCACACTAAAGTGTTAATTGTAACATTACTGTATTTTCTTGGTATTTCAGGGAACCTGTTCCATATCGACTTTGGCCACATCCTGGGCAACAGGAAGCACTTTCTGGGCATGAGCAGGGAGCGTGTGCCGTTCGTCCTCACACCTGACTTCCTGCATGTCATGGGCAGGGTCAAAAATCACTCTAGCCTCTACTTCCAACGGTTCAGGGTAAGAAGACCTGATGCAGTGTGTGTGCATGTGCATGTTTTATTGAAAAAAAAAAAAAAGATGTGTGAAGTAGGCGTTTGCATCACCTGGTTGTAATGACTGATTGGGCTTCCTAAAGTTAAAACAAACACCAGAACACCGGACTGGACTGACAGTTGCTGGGTATTGTGTTATTATTTAGACCATGTTTTATTCTTTAACCTGAAGACAATAACAAAAAATGGCACTCAACAATATTCCAAAGCACACTAAACCTTGGGCACCCTATACATACTGTATAAGAACTATATGTATATAACTTGTAGATATTGTTTCAGTCTAAGGCCATTTTTGATTTCTTTTGCAATGATATTGGCACAATGGCTCAGAAAATAATGCCAGGACTATGCCATTATTTATTCAAGTGTTGAGTTTCCATTGCTGTTTTATTGCGTCAATTCTTCACTTACATAATAATAGTTTTTTGTGATATTGTACAAATCAATTTTTCCATCTCTATTCAGCATTTTAAATTCACCATATCAGAATTTGCATAGAAATACTTTGCATGGAGCATGATGATCTTTGAGACTTTTTTCTGAATGACTGTTTTTGAGTGTGTGTGCACAAATTAGTCAACTGTGTGTGTTTGCATACGTACAACTGTAAATAGTTGCATCCTCTCCTCTCGTCACTTCTTTTCAGGACACTTGCACCCAAGCGTACCTCTCTCTGCGCTCCCACTCCCGCCTGCTGGTCACGCTTTTCTCGCTCATGCTGCTGACCGGGATCCCGGAGCTGAGCACTGCAGGGGATATACGCTACCTGCGGGAGGCGCTGCAGCAGGAACGCAGTGAGACAGAAGCCAGGGAGCACTTCCTCCAGCAAATCGATGAGTGTGAGCGGCTGGGCTGGACCGTTCAGACCAACTGGTGGTTCCACATGGTGGCAGGCATCAAGTAGACTGTTGGAGCACCTGCCATTTATTTTACATGATGAACTCCTCTGCCTCCTCAGTAGAGCATGTGAGGGGTTGTATCTTCACATCACAGCCAATCTGCTGTTGAATATCCAAGAGTGTAAAATAAATGCTAAACGATCCATTCCCCTCAGTTAGTAATGTCTTTGTCAAGAGGTTTCTTCATAGCTAAAACTCTAATTTCTCCATTTTAGTCCAGAAACAGCTGATCAGTTAGACTATGTGTGTTCGTTGTGAACTAGTCTGCTCTTTGCTTTTGTGATTCATATTCATGCTGTATCAGTTTTGCATATGGGAAAACTGATGCCCCAGGATTGGAGGATATTTAAACATCAATCCTGATGGCATCACTGACACTGATTGACTCTGCTGAAGACATTTTGAATGTTGGAATGTTTTTTTTTTTTTTTGCAGCTTACTAAAGCTGAAGATGCATATCTGTGAGCTTGAATACTTCCTTTCAGTTATATTTGGTTGAGTTTTGATGAATGTATCTGTCTCTGAGTCACCCAACTGTGTGTAAATGGTCTGTGGTGCATTTAACCTGTGCTTAGAAGTTACAATCATTGCAAAGTTCAGCACCTTTGGTATTTCATGTAAGAAGTCTTAATGAGAGGCTGCAATGCCAGCAAGTTTGAAGGTCTTCTGCTCTTCTGCATCATGACCACTGAGTCTTCTTTCTCATGAATAATTTAATGGGAATATTGTAACACAAAGCTTACATCTGAGTTGAGTTGAGTTGAGTCTGAGTTGAAATTTTACTAATGTTTTGCATTTAGAGACTAAAGTTTTCGACTTGTGCATCAATATTATGTTATTCTGACATTGGTGGTCGACGATGCAGACGTGTCAGTCCATCTTGCAAACGCATTCATACCTGGGTCATAAAAGCTTTTACATACTGTTGCTGTCCTGTGAAAAGCATGTATCTCCAATTTTGGTGATTTCAGTGTTTTAACTTGATTTGAGGATTTACTTCTATGGATTTAGAAAATTCTACAAACCTTGGGTTTATTGAGGTTTTAAATATTAATTAGATAAACTGAAAAATGTGCGGTTATCAATACTTTTTTTTTCTTTTTGAGGATTTGCTGAAAAGCTTACATTCGGTATAGATACATGGTGTTCACTAGTCAGCAACAGTATAATAAAATGTATGGCTGATTAACTAAAGGGCAAAATATAATATATATTATATTAGACAGAGCTTAGAATAGAGGAAGAAAAACAGACACAGGAAAATGGAGTGAGAGAAGGTTAAATACTTTGTATTCATACTCTTACTGATTGCCTTGATTTCTGTATGGAATAATAATAATACAAAAATAAAAATAAAAGTAAACATATACTGATCATGTAATTTCTTAACCTTTCCATGGCAGCAAGACCTCATGTGTTCAGCTAGGGCAGCTCACTCAGAACAATTGTCATTGTGACACAATTA
>OMLB01063146.1:2457-14319 GCA_900302555.1 Myripristis jacobus | reverse complement strand
TCACTGCTGTCTCTTTTAAATGTGTCTTTCTCTCTGTGCCTTTAGTGTTGTCTGCTGCCACTCCTCCACCTCTTGCTCTCGATCTGGACCTCACACATTCATCAGTTCATCAGTCTCATCAGAGTCAGCAGCCACCCTCACCACCAGTGTCTGGACTCCATTAGGGATTCATTATGCTGCTGCTCGGGGCTGATGCCCCTCAATCTTAAAATCTTTCCATAGAGTCTAAGTGCCACAGATTTATCTATTGTAATTAACAATTACTTTTGCTCCATTCACTTAGCTGCCTCTTGGGACTGAACTCTATCTCCAGGTGCTGCAAACTCTGCAATATCTGTTCTTAGTGTACTGGATTGGGATTAGGGGAGAGGCTGTGCAATATAGGCTTCTGGTTCTGATATAACGTGTTAAAATCATCAAGGATTGATCTTGGTCAACATCTATGTGTCAGGAAATCCACAGAAAAAAAATTACATTGTTCTGATGACTGTTTTTCTTTTTTTTTCAGGCGGAAGGTCGGCAACCTTGTCTGAAGTGTGCATGTGCTGAGTAGCTATGCTAATGCCTGAAGTTAGACAGGGACTGTGCGGCTAACAGTCACCATAGCAGACTGGAAGGTGGGTCAGCTTTCTTACTACTGACTGGTTCAGCTTCTCAACAGATGGTCTGTTTCTCTGCAGACCCGACAGAAACGTGCTCTCACATCCCCACTGAGCTGCAGGGGTTGTTCACCCTGAAGAGCTTGGGGAAGAAATGTAAACACTGAAGGCGAACAACCATGATGAGCTCGCTCTCTGCACCAGGCCGCCGGCCAGAGGGATTAAGGAATGACGACAGTGAGATCTGCTGGAAAACTGCAACTCAGTCAGTGTCAATGACGCACTGATGGATGAGATCTTGAACAAAAAGCAGACTCACGTTTGTTCTCTAGCCTATGTTCTATTTGCATTAAAATAACAACCTGTAACTCTTTCATGTAAATAACTGTCCATTTTGCTGTGCTCTAGCAATGGCTGCTATAACACAGCAGTGACACAGACTATGCAGTTCATGAAAGCTTTTCCATTTGCCATCCTCAGTGTCTGGCAGCTCTTTCCTGCCACACAGGAAGTGATATGTTTTATGTATCAGGTTTGTTTAGAATAATGCTCCCATCAATATGGTGTGTATAATTGGCCGAGTGACTCCTTCTAATACACCCCTTCTTATACTGTCTAGTACAGCAAGAATGCCCCAAAAATAATGTTAAAAATCAAACAAACCAAAAAAAAAGAAAAAAAAAAGGCAAACTGCGAAACTGGTTTGTTTTTGTGGTCGTAACAGCTTAATAAGCTCATTATTACCCCATGAATATGATGAGGATGTAAATGCAGTATAAATGAGAGAGGAAAGAAGAAACGAGCAGCAAAAGCCACAATGGCAGAACAAAGAGAAGAATGCCACCTGCAGAAACTAAAACTAACATTTCATTGATGGAAAATGCAAGGAAAAAGAACTGAGAGCCTGGCACCCCAGATGAGGAGTAAAGGACAAAGGACAAAAAAGAAGACTTTGAAGATTAATACTTTAGACTTATGTGTTATATTAATCTCATTGGAACAGGTTTTGGTGCAGGTTGTGTGCAGGAGTTGGAAGACTGCATGAAATGGGCGCTCTGCCCATCGTGCTCCTAACTGGTCTCTCCCTACTTATCTTTAGCTCGGTCATGTGTGAATAACAACCCTCTGAAATTAAATTTAAACCGGGGCCTGTTTATGAAGTTGTTTGCGGAATACTCTGTCAAAGTCTCGTGCACAAACAAGCAGCTCCGGTGCCGCGGAGACATACGATAGCTGGACTTCCTAATTAAGGCTTGTTTACAGTCAAGAGTGACTGGGTCTGATTCGCCTCACATGCTGGCCAGTTTCCACAGCGTCTGATAATCTCATTGAGCTCCATCCCTCCTTAAAGCGTAGGACTTTCCTGTTTCACACACACACCTGTCAAACCCTTTCTCTCACTCTCATTAATTCTTAATAGGCCTACTTTTCCTCACTCTGTTGGTTGGATCCCTGCTCTGTGGGTAATGTAGGAATGTAAGATCTGCTGTCGCACTCATTCTAAGTTGCTGTGAGTAAAAGCATGAGCCAAATCCTAAACTAGAAGTCATTCAGTCCAGCTGTGCAAGCCTCCACCAATTCTGGACAGTCTTCCTGTTTGCAAAGCTGCTTTGTTACCTCTGTGAGTAACACATGAAAGCAATGGCAACTAAGAACTCCCAGATTTTGGACTTTCCCACAACTCTTATGGCTAAAAAAGAAGAAGAAGAAGAAGAAGAAGAAGAAGAGGAAGAAGAAGAAAAAAACAGAACAAAAACTGAGTCATGGTGAAAATTCCAGATCCAGATAACCACCAAAATCTAAATGATCCATGGGCCAATTAAGGGCAGTTTGTCCACCACATTTAAGCCAAATTCCTTTTATAACGTTATCAATATCTTGCTGGGAAACACACAGACAGAAGTAAAAACATCCTATGATGTCCTCCCAGCTTTGTTGGTGGAGGTAAAGGAAGGAAAAATAATGCATAAGCACCTGTAACAAAAAAGTTTGTGACAAAGTGCTTTACAGCAACAAATGACAAGACTTTGGATAAAAACCAAACACAGCATATTCAGTTCACACTTAAAAAGTTCAGAGTTCTAGCTTGTTGAATTTTTGTGCTCCTCCTGCTTTCCCATTACGTGCAAGGCACCGCTCAACTGCACAAACCTCAGTGACGTAACACTTAAATGTCATTTCATGAGTCCTTTTGTATACATCACAGTGCATGCAATGCAGTTTTAGCTATTTGTTGAAGCGGTGAAAATCAAACTCATATCCACAGCAGTGTTAGAGCCTTGCAAGGCGACTCGTGCTCTGCAGTGCAGCCACTGATCTCACTGATCAACGCCCGCCGTTTGCCTGTTTGTCCAAACGCATTAACAGGGCACGCCATCCCTCCGACCTACCTCATACAACCATCAAATGGTTCATAATGACTTCATTCATCTATGCCATGTTATTTTTTTTATTGAATTGGCATAGTTGTCTCCATTTATGCAGTTTTTCACAAATATCTCCATCTTGACTGATCACGTGGTGTGCCAAATGTATTGTGGGATTGTCTGGGGACAAACAGTGGATCACCTCCAGTAAAAACAGACACAGTGGTTGACACTGAGAGTACTGAGAGGAGTTGAGACTGCAATATCCCTGTAAGACACACAGAGAGAAGTTTTAATTTGACACTGTAATGCTGCAGGCTTCTTAAAGCCTAGGGCTGCACCAACAGATAACAGCACTGATACTGAAAATGAGAGGCTGTCCAAGGCAGGTTTGGATGTGTTCATTGGCCTTCCTGACCCCGATACTCTTCTGTGTGGTTAGGAAGGTGCCATGCCATTGGTCCAAAGGCCCATTATCCTGAAAACATACGCATGCAGATTCACACTCTGGAGTTACTGGAGTTCATTGATGGCTGATGTCATGCTGAGTTTTGTTTCCCTGCCGAGAAATGCATGTTTACCCTAACCTTAACCAGAGTGGACATTTTTCAGTATTTTAGGGGTTTTGAATAATGGATGTTTGTTTTTGGGACAACGGGCCGTTAGAATAATGGGCTTTTGGCTGTTCCTCATTAAGTTTGGTGGTGGTTTACATTAAACCCACTAAAAAAGTAAAACAAAATTGTGTCTCATCCTTTCCACATGTGCAACTTAAGTAAGCCAAGTTTAAAGGAATGGGTAGGGGTGGAAGAAAGAAGGATCAGAGGGAGGCCTAGGGTGAAAAGAAGAGTAAAGTGAGTGAAGATATATACACCCAAAGTCCATATTTCTATATGTCCATTTGCTGTAGTCCATATTTAGGAATTATGCTTTGACTATATTTCTTTCAAAAGGCCTCCATGATTCAAACTTTGTCCAACTAAGATAAGTTAAAAATGCTTTCCACCACCAGATACCAGCTGTGATGATGCAGCCTGGAGAAACTAACAAAACCGGTTTTGGTGTTCTAAAGTACAGTATGTTAAGATGAGCTGTCTAAAAAAAACACCAAAACAACACAGAGACAGGCACAGTACAATAACACCAGCATGCACTTCCTGCTGTGACACATAAACAGCATCATTTTCCTAAGACTGTACCTTTATTATCTCACCTTGCAATTTCCACTCCATCCATGGGACAGGATGGTAAATACTAACACAACAACTATATTTGTTGTTCCAAAGCAAGCAAGCAGGTTAACTCACATTCTTGCTCTGGTTTATGGCTGTATCTTGTGTACAGTGTTCCATTGCACATTTATCATTCATGTTTCAGACTGCTAGCCAGCTACTTTAATGCAGGATGAGTGGCTAGCACAGTGTATATTGCTTTGAAGAGATTATCATCTTCAACAAACCATATAAATATGAACGCAAGCCTTTGCTTATTTTATAAAGCCATGGTCAAAGTAACTTTCAGGTCAGCATTTAACAAACAAAAGCTGAACACACATGTCCAGGCATGTTGGCTGGTAGCTGTCACAAGGAATTCAGGGAAATCCCTAACTAAGGGAAAGTGGTTCTTCAACCACACCAATTCAATCTGAAACCAAACCAACCCAACTCTTGCAACCACAAATCTTCCTGTTAATGTGAACTTGATGTCTGTCCTCTGCATAAGAAAACATTACCTGTGACATAGCACAAAAAAATAGCCAGGTCATGTTTACCCAGGCACACCTTCCTGGCTAGAGGGAGTGGACGTCCATTCATCATTTCTCCAGGGTGAAGAGGCAGGTAGAGGCCTCAGTGTTTTGCTCATGGGCACTGACTGTGGCAGAGATCAACCCTGTGATCATTCAGTAACTGGATAGTCTGTCGAACCGCATCGCCACACGGCCACCACTTGATCTAATGTTGTGGAAGGTTCAGTCACTGTGAAACACTTGTTGTAAAATGGATCATCCAAAGTGACAGGCTCTGCAAGAGAGGTTGTGGTATTGCGACAGACCTGGTTTTACTTCATTAGATCAAGTAGCACTGCCTTTGATCAACTAGTCCTACATCAGAGCTAGCGTTACTGTACTTCAGTCAGGACAAGTCACATATTGGAAATGTCAGACTATCTGCTTTTATGTTAGCTGCTGCACGTGTTCAGTTTCATGAATCGCTGCTGCATGCACATATTTTGTAGAGATAAATGCGTCCCCCCTCCATTCTCCCATGTCATATGTATAGTTAGTGTTTATTTGTGTGTAAGTTGATGTTTTTTAGTTTCAATTCTCAGTTTTAGTTGTATAGCACCAAATCCTAACAGAAGTTATCCAAGAAATTGTTTACCGACTGACATGTCATTTAAAAGGCTTAGAATTTAGGGAATGAGTTGATGATTGGCTATGTATGAAAAGTGTGCCAGTCAGGAACCAATCAGCAGATGGCACCCGGAGAGTTTCCTAACAGAAGTAGCTCTGCTCGTTATATCTAGTAGTATTGCGTCGCAACTGGTAGCACTACAACAGATCTTGTTTTACTACAAAAAGTCAGTTTTTGTTCTTTTTCAAACAGTGAATGTGGGAAGTGAATTGTGACTTTGTAGCTCCAGTCTCTTTTCAAATTTTGACTCATCAGAATACTCTTTGCTGCTTATTTGATGATGAGTTCCTTTGAGAAACTGGAAATTGATCATTTTATCCAGGTTAATAATGGAAGTGACCCTCAAGTTCACCAGTAAGAGAAGCCAGTCAAAATCCTTGCCTAGTGAGTGCATGTTTCTGCCACAAATAGTTACAGGAAAGTTTACTGGAAAATCACATCACACCACAACAACTGGTGAAACTGCATGGGGGTCGATGAAAGAAGCTTGTCACTAAAGCGCTTCAGTGCAGCTCTTCTAGCAGCTAGCCAGAGCTACATTTTCGAAAACAGCCTCAACTTCAGAAAGGATATGTATTATTGTTTTTTTAGAGGCTTAAAAAATTGCCCTGTGTAAATAAAGCAGCAAGCAGCCATGGGAGAGTGTATGAGGAAACAGCACAGTACAGAAACGCTACATTGGCTTACAGGTGGAAGAGCAGAGGTGCACATTTGGTACATCTCTGAATGAAAATGGGTTCTCTGGGCAGCCATGGCTCTCCCCTTTGCAGACATGCCCACCTTCTGCTAATCCCATGCAAAACCCTGCAGTCCACATGTGTTCTTGTGGCCTGTTGTAAAATGGTGTGTTTGTGCAGACTGGGGCCTAAACAGTCTTGGAGTTGCATCAACTGGCTTTGACTGGAAAGCTGAGACTCTTGTGGATTCAATGAGCCACATTTGATTCATGTGTGATGATGTTAGCCCCCGTAGGAGCCATTTCATTGTAGTGAGCCATCACTGTATAAACTGAGCTATTGTGACCTTGTGACTGGTACATGTAGAATTGCAATACAAATCGAATTGGCACCCAAGTATCATGATAGTATCGAATCGGGAGATGAACATCGTCCCAGCCCAACTATTTTTGTTGTTTTATATAAGGGAGTAAAATCAGATCTTGACCCTCTATTCCTTCTGTTGGTGGTGTTGTGGCTTGAGGCCAGAATCTGTTTTGTGACACTTTGTGACAAATGGTCTGGGCCAGTTGTCCATAAGTGTGTTGTGTACCGGGCTCATGAGTTATTGTGCGAGCCTCCCCAAATAAAAGCGCAAAAATCGGTGAAAATCATTGTTATGTGTGGGGTAGATTTCTCATCGGGCCTAAAAATTAAGACCCTACCCTACCCGGGCCATACTGGGCTAGCCCGGTATGGCTACCCGACCCTACCCGACATTTTTGGGTAGGGTCGGGTTCGGGCAGAATTTGAGAACTCTAGTGTGGGATCTCCAACTGGGAGCCAGATTCTCTCTGTCTTCATCGTGCTCCTGACCTTTACGCAGCAGCTTTTCCACGAGCACCTATTCATCCACTTTGTAAAGCTTTCACACAGTGTTTGTACAAAAAAACAAACAAAAAAAAATCTGTATTTTAAAAGCACAACCAAGGCGTTTTTTAATTCTTGATTTTCTTTCCCTCTCCTTTGCTGCAACCGGCTGTGTCCAGATCGCAGCAGTCTTCGTGTTTCCGTCCTCTCAGCACTTTGGGTTAACGAGGCCAAAGGCGGGCCGAGTGTCTGTCCTCGCAGTGGAAATACCAGCCACGGAAAGCAAGAGAGAGAGTAGTCGGAGTGCATGTGTCACCCAGTGCCAATGGAGTCGGGAAGTTTCTTGCAGTGTCACACGGCTGCATAGCCTGCATAGCTCCCTGTTTAGATGGCTTACCCCCTCTTGCTCTCTCTCTCTCTCTCTCTCTCTCTCTCTCCCTCTGTCTTGGCTCTGCTGTCGGCAGATGGTCTAAGTCAGGAGGCTGCTGAGTCAGAAGTGCAGCTGTCTGAACTTCCTCACCTCACAGGTACTGATGCTGATGGGGAGCTGCTTCAGCCTCGTGGTGCTTTTGCGTTTTCATGTAGCATTTTCACACCAATTTGTCACCCACCATGCAGATTTTGACACATTTGTACAATTATTTTAAACAAATGGGACCATCAGTGAGGGGACTGACAGCTTATACGCAGAATTGTGTATTGCATGACACTGAGTCAGATTTGAAGGGAAATGTGCTGAATTGCTTTACTGCACAACATAGGAAACGTCTATGACCTTCATCAGCTTACCTGGTCAGAATGCATACTGGCTGTTACCGGCTCTTGTCCTGTTTCTCGTTCTTTAAAACAAATTGAGCAGAACCAGTGATGGTGAGGAGGACAGAGAGCAACATCCTTTTCATGACAGGAAGCAATAGGCCTGGGAAATATGCTCTTAATTTGGTATCAGAAACTTTTCGTAAGGTCTCAGTGAGCTTGGTGAGTGATACTCAAGCAGTGCATATTTAGGTTTTATCTCAGAACCTGCGGATATTTCCAGCTAGCTTAAATTTGAAGTTGACCAATAGCCATGGATAACTTAGGTTCTGTTTTTCATTGGGTTTTAGGAAGTGTCAAACTTTTTCACTAGTTATGAGTCCTTCCACCAATAATCTGCCTTTGCATAAATGGCACAAAGTGTCAACACTGACTAGTATTTTTGTGGCTAAAGTTACTGAGTTACTGATTTGCAATAGCAATGTAAGCTAGCTAACACACTGACCATGTTGACTGAGAACTGTGACACATCAGTGTGATTGGTTTGTGGGAATCAAATCCTTTCGCCTACAGAAATCACCTAACATGGGGCTCATATTAGACTGAATAACGGAGTGGAAACAGAATGGTCAGATGACGCAGAAACAATATATTCAAGCTGATTTTACTTAGAGTAGGAAGTCATCTTCTCACTCGCTGACATAGAGGTCAGAGGTCGAGTAGGCAGCGTGTGGCTCAAGGGCACATCAACATCAACAGTCACACTGGCGGATGAACCTGAGACTCTGCAGTTCCAACATGGCTGAACCTCCAGCCTGCCCGTCATGCACATAGTTTTGCACAGTCACTATTTTGAGTTGTGTGACGCCAGTTGGTCCAGGGAAACATCCTAAATCCAGAGATAACAGCCTATAGATAGCGCTCTCTTCTAAAAACCATCAACAATTACGCTCTGTGTTAATGACACCCAGTCATGGCTAGTGGGCTACACCAGGTGGTATTTTAGGATTTGGTTTAGCCCAGAGATAACTGAGCTGCTCCAACTATAGCACAGGCCCCCCACACGTCGCATGTGTCACTTCCTGTTTGGGAACGTTAAGGACAGTAGGCTTTCCTCCCAGGTTATACACAAAGTTACACACTTCCCCCCCTTCCAAACAGCGACTCAGCATTTCCTGGTCAGTCTGCATGGCTCTCCAGAAATAAGTACTCAGGCTCAGTTGTTTTTGATGACAGCGGAAAGCTTGGCATGGCCGCAAGGTCACAGAGATAGATGTGGCTTGTTGTGGACTGTCATTATGCCGGGTTTGTCATGCAGATTCCCTGAACAGGGGAGGCGGCTAGCCAAAACAGTCCACATGGAGGTTGGCTGGACGACAGACAGCAGACCTGCAACAACTTGCAAACACTGTTTTCCCACATTTATTTATGTCAGAGAGGGTTTTGCTGAGTAAGCGTGCTCTTTTCAGCTTCACCTTCATACAGCAACACACACACACACACACACATCACACTGGATGCTGCCTGGTAAAACCACAGTCTACTACTGGTAAACGCTCAGCAGCTCCACTGGCTCAGTCACTGGATTCCTTCTAGGCCAAAAGCAAGAACAAGTTGAATGTATTTTGAAGTAGCCTGTTTTATGATTCTTAATTTTTTTTTTTCAAGTCGTCAGTTTTCAAAGCTCAGGTTCAGTGCATTCACAGTGTGGTTGCCATAACCTGTAATGTTGACTGCAAACATCAGGGCCACATCAAACTAGACTTGAACTCATATGAGTCTTTAACTCCATGAACTCCTATTTCCTAGAACTGAAATTTCACCTTAAACTTCACCTCTTGTGTCTTCAAAGTAAGAAAAAATCTGTTTTCCCAGGTTGTACCCCAAGGTCTCGTTCACACCGTGGATCTGCTGGTTGCAACGCCTCATTGAGGCTACATCACGCTTTTATTGAGTGAAATACTCAAACCAAAAATGCTGTTGTTTTATGGCTGCACCGTAACATCAGATAGAAAACATCTAAATGTCTTGTGCATCATTTTAAACACTTTTCCTAACTGGAATATAGCAGGATATATTTGGGATCTTTGGAAACCTTGGGATCTTCACTAGAATTTGGAATAAAGTTTTGTAGGTTTGAACTAAGCTCAGCCACAAGGCAGTGACAACCCCACCTGTGGGAGCAGCGGAGTTGAAGAGGTTAAAAACTCTTATTTTTAGATTGAAGTTGTCAATAACTGCGATTCATTATCTTTAAAATTTTTCATGCAAAAAACAAACAAACAAAAACTCCCCCCAAAATACTTTCTCACAGACTATTACTCTTCTTGGAGCAGAAAAGTCTCTGAAACAGAATACACATCAGGGGAAACTAAAACTCCAAGTGAAATGAAAAACACTGAAACAAAGGATTGTACCTCTATTCCTGCTAGTAATGATAATATGTATTCATGTGCACTTGTGTAGTCAGTGTGTTGCCAATCATGGTTTAAGGCTGCTCACTGACAAGCAGTGCAATGCGGACCAATAATGCAATAAAACAGTATGTAATGGAAAAAAAACTGCGTCATGTGTGTAGTAAAAGGCCACTATTGGCCTGAGACATTAGTGTGACCTTGTCTCAGGCAGCTCGAGGAAAAGAACACACACAAGCACACAGCAGGTTTCATATCCAGCAAATAGCAATCATCACTACAGATTACAGAGTCAACACTGGACAACAAACTTGCTCTTAATTAAAAGCTACTGAGAGATGACTTTTTCGAGGAAGTATTGAATATGTTTTTGTAATGGCTCGCTGCTCCCAGTTCAAACTGGAGGAGAGGAAGAGGAGGAGGATGAAAGACAGTCTCAGGCTGAACTCTGCTGTCAGTCTGCTGCTCAGTCATCCCAGCCTCAAACACAAGACTGGAGCTCCCTCTGCTGGATCACACGGGTAGAGCATGAACACATGAAAAAGACCTTTCTACATACGTATACAGCTACAGTATGTGTGTTGGAACATGTGCATTTGTGCTCTGTATGTTGGCATGTGTATGTGTGTGTGCATGTGTGTGTGTATTTGTAGGTGTTTTTGTGTACTAATAGTAGCAGTAGTTCAGTAGCAGTTCATTAGTATAAGAGCTGTATTAGTAGCTGCTAGTAATCAGTGATTAGCACCGGTCACCAACCAGGAAAAACATTTAGACAGACAGATAAAGATATAGACAGAGGAAAAAATGTTGATGTTTAGCAGTTAATTTCTATAAATTTGATATGCATACGAGTTATTCATAAGAGATAATTATGGAACTGCAGTCAAAACAGTGAAGCAGAAATATTTTCATATTTTCACATTTTTATAAGATCCTTTTCCTAATTTTACTCTGGAATCCCAATGTTGCATAAATTCAGAAATACCTACCAGTAAATACAAATTAGCAAGAAGAAAAACTCTTCAGAAAAAGGTGGTTCCAGGGAGATCAAGTGGGTCAATTTACTACGAACTGTACTCATTTTATTATATAACAAAAATAAGTACAACTAAAAGAGTTTCTCTCAGTCTCCACCATAAAGGTTTTTATTCCATAGGCTCCTTTGCAGTCACCTCATTTAAAAAAAACACCAGTAAAAGTTTTCCAGTAAAACTTCATACTGTTGTTGATGATGTGACTAAGTTTAAGCATGTTATGGTCAAACACAGTATACACTTTATTGTATGTAAACCATGTTCAATAAAAAGGGACACTGCTATAAATAAACACATTAAAAACAAATGTATATTATTTAATGCAGATTTTAATAGCAGTGGAGTGGAGTTCATTCTGATGCAGTGGAAAACAAAAGTACACCACAGGAAGTTCATGGCTATATTATTAGTCACTGAAGTTTCTGCTTTTTCTTCTGGTTTTTGTGGCCACATCAGTAGTTACTGCAAAACAACAGTAGAAACAAGATATTTGCCTACAATATCGAGCAGGTCATTGCTGTTACAAAAATGACAATAAGTCATTTATGACCCAAACTGAAGCCACTGCCAGGTGCCGTTGCAGGTGAGAGTTGCAGAGACACAGTATTGGTGAACTGGAACAGCCAGTCGTCACGGTGCAGAGCCTTGTCTTACTCTGGATCTGTAACCAGCAGCCAACTGGGAACTGATCTGAAAACCAGCAGTGGTGTGCAGCTCGTTCATGACTAGAGCTGTAGCTGGCAGACAACCAGC
>OMLB01063142.1:16219-34449 GCA_900302555.1 Myripristis jacobus | reverse complement strand
GCGTGCGTTGCTTTGAAGCATACTGTGGGTAAAACTCTGTTTTATCCATTGCAGACAGGTTTGAAAATGCCAGATGTACCACATACACACAAAATCCTCACAACACAGGGTAGGAAAAAAATATATATGTGTGTATATATATCTATCTATATATATATAGTTCCTTTTATTTGCACAAGATATTATATTATCTGTCACTACTGTCATCATCAGATATAAATATGGCTTAACACATACAAAATAACAGATAAGATAAGATAAGATACTCCTTTATTAGTCCCGCAGTGGGGAAATTTCCCCAAAAACCCTGCACCTGTTATGAAGTCATTATTGGTAATTAATGTAATAATTTAGTAGTAGTAACATTATTCAGAAACTAACACTATTAACAAATTTAATTAAATAGCCAGCCCCTTTTAGGATGTTGATTTACATTTTGACAAGTTATTATGTCATCTGGCATTTATTACATTATCATTTGCTGCAAGGCTCTTGCCCTTAATCTCCCCGATGAACAATATTAACATTAATTGACGACGTGTAGAAGGGAAAAAAAAAAAATCTCTTGCCTTAGTTTTTCCTTAGTTAACTCTGTCCAAATTGAAAAACCGAGAAAACATCAAATTCAGCAGCCCCGGATAATCCTTTAAGCCTCATGTGCTCCGACCGTCAAAATAACATTGGAGCGTGATGGTCTGCAGGAGAGAATAAACAGACCATTAAAAACCAAAACTATGTAAATGTTTGGGACTGGGGAAGCAGTTGGCGGTGAGTGTGCATTTATGCCTCTGCATGCACGGGCGAGTGAGGATGTGTGTTTGTTTGAGTGCGAGCTGTCAGCAGTGAATAACTGTCATCTCACTTGTGGCTTGCTGCTGCTTAATGCGCTCGGTGACATCGCCGGAGCGTTCTCACTGTATTAACACACTCATGCACCCTGACACACACTCACGCCGATGCAGCATACGCACTTAGAATGACATCATCTTTGAGTGCTGAGACAACGTTTACAGTTTCTGCACATTTTTTTTTACTGCCTGTTTCCTGTGTTGCAGTGCCTCCTCAGATCGTGGTGCGGCCGCGGGACCAGATCACAGCGCCGGGTCGCACTGTAACCTTCCTCTGCGGCACGAAGGGAAACCCTCCGCCAGCTGTCTTCTGGCAAAAAGAGGGCAGCCAGGTAAGAGGCACCGCTTACAACATGTTTGGGAGTCAGCACAAATCTGCTTCAGGTTTCTACAAAGTGGCACTGCTGGATGTCCATGAGGGTCTCATTGTCAATTTGTGTTAATAATTTGGCTTAGAGCTTGGCGGCTCATTGGTCTTGTGGTTAACAAGGTTCCTATCAGTCATGGAAGTTGTGCAATATCATGGAAAATATGAGTTATATTCCACAAGTTAAGTAAGATGAGGAAATTTAACAGTACAGAAATACACATTTTACAGCTGGTTTCACATCCTCTTCGCATTAGTTTTGTTTTGTCCATAGCAGGTCCAACTGCAGTGGAATTTACCTCTTTACAGATTTTCTTGACCTTGAAAAAATAATTTTAAAAAATGAAGAAGGAACAGCATTTTCAAGCGACGGAGGCGTTCTCACCTGCTTATTGAATATCCTCAAAAAAAAAATCACTGAATTTTTACACCAGGGCCACGGTGCCAACCTCGATTTAAGATCACTGTTGTCAACCAGTCGGCCCGTTTTCAAGGTCCACGCTGGCAACTGTTCCTCCTAATATCGTGTCCTTGAGTGAGGCGCTGAATCCGCAGCAGCTCCGGGCCTGCAGTCGAGTCGCTGAATGTGACCTCTCACATCTGACCTGAGGGAGAGAACACGGGGGTTCCCCGGTGGAATCAATAGAATAGCTCATTATTAATGGCTTTGCAGGCTGCATGCTTGCATTTGCATCCGATTATACTCAGCCAGCACCTGACGCACAAGAAGTCACCGTCTCTCTTTACATGTGAACATAAAACATATATTTTAAAAGCTTTAGGGAAATGTTTCCTGTACATGTACATTTGTTATAATGTTTTTGTCCTTGCTACATTTAGTGCGCACCGTGTTTCTGTATATGTGCTTGGAGGAGGGCTCCATCTATTTTTGCTGTGTTGTTCCCGACTTGTGTAGCATTAGTATAACATGCTGCTGCTGTCATACTCTGCTTTATCGCCATGTAGCTTTGTGCCATGGTGAGTCACAGGAGTCATACACACACACACACACACACACACAGACAAGTCATACATTTTCCCGCCATCCACGCATGGTATTATTCACTAACACGTGAGTTCGCACAGGTCTGCATGTCTTCAAAAGTGTGTGTGTGGGTTTGGGCATGTGTAAATGTTTGTGCTTGTGTGTATGTGTGTGTGTGTGTGTGTGTGTGTGTGTGTGAAAGCCGAGCTTGTGATAAGCATTGCAGCCTGTTGGAATGTGCTGAAAGGCCTGATGGGAGTGCGTGGGTGCCTGTAGCATGGCTTCCAGGTACAGATTAGAGAGAGAAGAGTGAGGCTGGAGGAGGCCTAGAGAATGTGAGTGGGAGAGAGAGAGAGAGCAGGAGTGGAGGAGCGAGATAAAGAGAGGAAAAGCATGGAGCAAGAAGAGGAGGAGGAGGAGGTAGGGGTGTGTGGGTAGCACAATGGCGACGGGGGCTGCCTTTTAGTCAAATATCCAGAAATTACAC
Organism: Myripristis jacobus; assembly: GCA_900302555.1. NCBI lineage: Eukaryota > Metazoa > Chordata > Actinopteri > Holocentriformes > Holocentridae > Myripristis > Myripristis jacobus. Next base: position 31,762 of record OMLB01063142.1, on the reverse strand, counting down.
AGGTTCTTTCTGTCCGACGGTCAACCATGCAAAATAAATTTGGTCAGGATCCGGGTTGAGATCTGGGATCAAAGTCTCGACTGCATCACCTCGAACAAAATCTCACTTTTTACTCTTGATGTCATTTACCGTGGCAAGCACAGAGCGTAAACATATCTGCTTTTGATGACATTATAACTTGACATTCAAAAGGGGCTTGAATGCATATCAGCATGCTGTAGTATTCACAGGTTGTGTGTGTGTGTGTGTGTGAAAAGGGTGAAGTAAATACGGCCTCAGTCCCTCAGCGGACAGCTGAAATGAGGTGCCCATGAGCAAGGGCATGTGTTACATGTGTAACACATGATTTTAAATATCTTATTACTATCAAACTAGGACTGGAAACACATCCCGAGACGTTAATGTAAATGTAAACTAATGTAGTGCTAAGCTCATTCAAAGTTTATAAGCAAAGCAGTCAGCTTCAGCTTCAGGCCTTTTTCTCCTTCAATATTCCTGATTTACTGGTATTCATTTTTTATTAGTTACAGTATAAATCCCTCTTCCAACAGCGAGACCCTGGAACTTTGGCCTTCCAACTTTTCGGTGAAAAGGGGGTATATGTGTACTTGGTGCTGCAGAGTTTTTCAATACCCCCACCTACCCAATCTGTTACGAGAGACAATCTGCACTGCTCAACATGCAAAAAAAATGCATTAATCGACCGTCTGAACCCAACCCGCAAACCCCCAACTTCAGCTTTCATCAGAGTGAGCAGTGTTACAGTATTTCGTAGCTTAAAACACTGATTACAAGGCATAGCCGGTTGTATCTTAGCCTAATAGGATCTGGGTCTAGGCTGCTAAATAAACAGATGAATTGTTCCAAACAGTAGTAATGCACAGCCTCGCCTATTGCACGCAGTGTTTCTCTAAGTTATTTGTAACTTACATGGAACGCTGCTTGACCTGCCTGAACCTGTGATCATTTCTAGTAAACTAAGGTTTTGGGTCAACCCATGCATCACTGGTACATAGGACCTTTGGCCCTGAAATATTTTAAGCAAGGAAACTTAGCTTCCCTTTTTGATTTGGTCTATTAAATTGTGGTTAGAGACGACATGCTGGAGCATCCTAAGTTTGCCTCTCATAACATTCATGTGTCCTATTGTAGAAGTGCCACTGAAACGCTGCTCTGGATAAGACCATCAGCTAAATGACTGCAATGTAAAGATGTAGATATAAGGAGGGAGAAGAGCTGAGGTGGGATTTTTATGCCTCGAGTCAGAGGAGGCTTGGGCCGAAGAGACACAAAACAACATTAGTGAAGCGCTAATAAATGGATTTTCACACTAAGTGCATGTGCTGACCTGCTCTGGAGACCAATGCTGAAAATGAGTTATTGGCACGAATAATTAGATGTGGCGTTGTGTAACACCACACATCAGACCTTTTTTAACAAGCAAGCTCTTGTCTCTAAATTGGTCTGATTGCAGCCTTCTCTGCGCCTCTTCCCTCCCATGCATCTCTCCCTCAGCACACTTTCTTTCCTCCCTCGCTCCCTCTTTACCGCTGTCCTTTCCACCCCCTCTCCTCCTCCATGTCCCCTCTCGCTCAATAAGCTATTGGTTCCTGCCACTCCATTCAGTTCAGTTCATTTCTATTCACTTCAATTCAGAGGGCTCTGCTTGCATGACATTTGAAAAGAAGTCTATTAAATAACCATAATGGTCATGAAAGCTGAGGGAATGACAGTAACAAAAACTGGTAGAAATCTCAATACACTAAGTGATCCATATGCATAAAGTATTAGTGCTGTTAATCATAATGGTGTTCAAAATGCCAAGGCTTGCTTTAACCAACCTCCTCTGCCCCTTCAGCGCAATTATTGAGTTTTGTCTTCTGCTCTCCATCCTTTGTGTTACTGACTTCTTAACATCTGCAGATGCACACGTACAAACACTCACACTACAGAGACCAACACTTTCACACTGAGAAATACACACACACACACACACACACACACATAGATTAAACCCAAGTCCTCTTCTCTCACAAAGGAATAGCTGTGATTCAGTCAGTAATTCTTCCTCTATCTTTGCCACGGTCAACTATTACTCGCTTTCTTTTTCTCTGTTTTTACTGCATAAAATAGAGCATCATCCGCAAAGATATGTTCGACATCTTTATTTTCAAGTGATGTGCAATAGTTATTTCATCCAAATGAACATGGCGCGTACAGCTCACACAAGCTTCCGTCCTTGAACACCGAGGAGAGCCACATTGTATGGGAGCAAAATTCCTATGAATCTGCGAGTAGAGCAGCTTAGGCATGGAGATGGCTGACAGTGACTCACCTTGTTTTAGCGCTTTAGACTTGAGCTTTAGCGCTTTAGCTTTTGACATTGGAAGCGAATGTGACTTGTATTCCACATTCTGTGCTTTTTTTCTCCTTTTTCCCTATATATTCTTTTGACTCAAGTGTATATGAATGAATTAATGAATGAGTGAAAACATGAATTGTGTGAATTTAAAAATTAAATGATTGCATGATTGACTGTGTATCAAATTAGATCTCAGATGAAGACTTTGTTTCTTCAAAATCTCACCTTGTCAGGATTGCAGAAAAACTGCCTTTGGTTGAGATTAGCCACAGTGCGTTTCTGGGTCTATCGGATGGGGTTTCAAAAGGTTTCACAAGCCCAAGTCATTGTGTTTCCTCAACCCATAGAGCAGTGGTTCTCAGCTGGTCCAGCCTCAGGGTCCACACTCATCAAGTGAACCTAATCCACTCAAAACCAACCTACAGTCCACTTTTGGACCACAGTCCACCAGTTGAGAACCATTGCCATAGAGGACCATGTATCCACATGTAGAGGCTTTGAAGCTGCATCGTCTCCTAGCAGCTAGGCCTGATGCCATCATGGGAGCCGCTCTAGAGCAGTGAAAGGGAAATGAATCAATAAAAATGAATGAATGAATGATAAATGAACTTAATGAGCTGAGCTGAATGAAAAGTGTAATTTGCATTGTGGTTTTCCTCGCCAGATCCTGCTCTTCCCCATCCAGGAGTCGTCCCAGGCGGGACGTTTCTCGGTGTCGCTGAGCGGCGAGCTGACCATCGCGGATGTCCACCCAGAGGATTCAGGCTATTACATCTGCCAGGCCATCAGTGTGGCCGGCAGTATACTGACTAAAGCCCTGTTAGAGGTGGAGAGTGGTGAGTACAAAGACACACGCAGACAGGGTTGGGGATTATGGGATTACAGAAATCTGATTGCAAAAAATAAGTAAACAGTGACTGTAATCTGTTAGCGTTAATGAAATAAACAGTAAGCCCAGTAAACAGTAGCAATAATCGCATTAAAGACTTTAAAAAAATGTTTTTGAAAGGCACAATGATTGCTGTTAGTGGCAGTAATCATGGTGATAAAATCTGAGTGACTTCATTCACAGATTAGGCCTGCTTGTTTGTGTGTGGTTCAGATGCTCTTTAAACACTCTTGTTGTCACTGGGCTTTCGGCCAGCATTGTCAACAGCTCTCCCACACTGTGAAACTTTCATAACTCACACTCGTATTTGCTCATGACCTGAGTACAGATTTCTGTACAAAGACACCTTGTTATTTATGAATGCTCGTTTTCCTTCACTGTGTGCTTGACAAAATTATTCATCTTATATATATATATATATACTTATCTAATTCTGTTGCAGTGTCTGACAGAAAAAAAAAATCAATCCCGACACTTCTGTCAACAGAAAAATAAATTATTTTGCACAGTTATCTTTTGTCATTGAAACCAGTGAGTATCCTAAACTTTCAGTAAGTAATGCCAGCAAGGCTAAGAACCCACGGCCGATGCATACACACAAAAACCACACATACGCCATTTCACACACATAAATTGGTATTTGTGGTGAGTTCGCCTCATGCATCCTTCAGACCGTGTGAACACATGTTTATCTGGAGCGATCTGAGGGTGAGGTGGTGAGCTGGAGATGAAATATAAGGTGAGAGATGGCATCTTTTAGTAAAACATTTATTTAGGTTTATCAGCTGCACTGATTTTTTGGTTTAATTAAATGTCAGTCAAAGGCACATTTATCAAGGCAACATTGATTAATTACTTATGTGTGATTAATTTGATCATGCTTATAATTTACAATGAGTCAGAGTCAACATTTTAATATTCTTTTTGTTTTATTGTGAAACACCTTATAACGTCGGTTTAGATATGAGCACCACAATCTGTCTGTTGATACATTTCTGAGATATCACTTATCACATTGGTTACTAATGATTCGTATAAAACAGAACCATGTGTGCGCATGGCTTTATAAATCTGACCAAAATAATGAGTATGCATATTTCGGGGGTGGTGCATACTCACAGTTTAATGAATCTATGCATATGGCCCCTAGTCTGTCAGTAGTTGTGGAGTAAATTGTGAAACAGCTTTCATTTGAAGTGAATGAAGAATAAAGTTTAAAGCTGTCAAGGTATGGCCAAATAAAAATCATTAAAATTTGCCTTCTTGCACTTAAAAACATTATTTCGGTTCAGCATATGTATCATTAGCACATCGGGGGTGTTTTAACACATCCTCTTCAGTTAACGCTGCTCGTAGTGACTATGACACACAACCTGTTTCCATCCAAATGCATACACTTTGCACAACCCACGGACCACTGCCTTGCTCCTTTTTAAATTTCAGATTTTCAGCTGCACTATATTTCATTTATCATTCCTCACAGCCCACTTTCTCCTTGCCCACATGTCCACCCAGATAAATTTAAAATCCTTTCAAATCCCTCTCAAATTAAAATATCCTTCCCTCAAATGAGCAAACAGCAGGAGTCCTTATCTGATGTAATCAAAAGGGACAAGTGGTGATAGCGCTATGCAAATAACCCTGCTACAGCATATGTTTCCCTCACTGCACCCCTCCCATTCAGAGAGTAAACAGGAATTTTCTTCCGATATCTGGACCATCTACTGCGTTGACTTCCCACATTTTCACTTAGCCGCGGCCGATCATATCAGAGCCTGCTGCGCCGCGGCATACAGATGAGGATTTGCTCAACATCTGTAGGTTAAAGTCAAACTGCTGGTTGAGTGAATTGCTGCTCGGTCGTCACACGTTGGGGGCCGTTTGAGCATCAGTCGCCGTTACTGAAAGGAAAACCAGTCTTGAGCTCCTTCCACTACCATTTATGAATGTGCTTGAAGTTATATGACTTGTCCAAACTAAACATAAGTCTGCTATTTGACAACGCTCACCCCATGGTGTTTACATTTAACATTTAACGCACAGACATACATACATGAAACAGGGCCATATAAGTCTGTGAGTGCAGCACAGTTTCTCAGTCATGGTCGTCTGTGGTTGGCAACACGATGGCTGTAAAAAGGCTGTGGGTGCTCTAAGGTCAAGTAACAGCATGCTACTCCTGCATATATATTTTGCTGTGGCTTTACTGTATAGCTAACAAATACGCCTAAGTGCACAAGCCTGTAGTTTTAGCACCGTTAACTCCACACTGGACAGACGTGCATATGTGGGTAAAGAAATATAAGTATGCAAACAGTATGAGCAAAGGATAAAATATACATATTTCTTTTTAACTTTCTTAAGATGAAAGTACCTCATAAAATTGACTTGAAGTTAAACATTGATGCAGTATTTAACAAAGTTTAGTCTCCGGCGAGAATTTCGTCTTAGTGTTTGCCAAAGATCTGTCAGCATTTATTCATCCAAGACGTTCATTCTGCTCATGCTTTATCTTTGCTGATCCACTCAATATCTCTGCAGCATCATTTGCTGTTTGGTTGATTCCACTCGGACAGAGGTTGTGTTGAATGCAAATTGCCCAGTTTTCAAGTATTTAATCGATGGTTTATTGATTGGACGGAAAGTCAGCATCATTTTTACAAATTTCTGGCGTGTTATAGGAAAACATGTGCATGTATTTAGTGTATTTGGTGTATTTATTTATTTGTTTTCCCGCTGAAAGACACCCGTCTGTCTTCCTGGAGGATAATTCACTCAGTAGCTTTGTATTTGTTGAGGAGACACACTGAAATACGATGAATTATAAATGCTGGATTTATTGAGCTTTTATTCAATATCTTGTCCGTCACTCAGACAGAAATGAACTAGATTAACATATTCCTGCCTGAGAAAAATCTATGTCATCGATTTGCATGTGAACTGGGGCAGGACCGCAGAGATGTGGACCTGAGAGCCGCTGGGAGTGCATGTTCTCGTAGTGACATATTTACACTGCAGGCCATGTTGTCTTTTAGAGGCAAACATGAAAAACTTTGTCCCAGCGACCAAGTTACAGTGGATGTCACGAAACGTGGCTTGCAAGGTAGTGATGGGAGAACTGAAAGAAGACTGATAATTAAACACACCGAAGTCCCAAGCAAATTAGGCAGACAGTACAATATGGCATGAATTTGAGTATTTCCCTTTAATTTTTGATCGCTGGAACATTTTGGTGTCTGAGTGGGTTGTGTCCAGCCAGAGGGGATCAGATGATGAGGTTTGAAAGTCTTCGGTGCAGTTTTCGGGGGTGTACAAGTCAGATCGGGTGTGAAAAAGCGGTTCTGGGATGCTAGAACACACTGCGGCCAAACAACTGGTGACTCCAATCCCGTCGCCACTCATCATTAACCTGCCTTCTCTCTAACATCCAAACTAGGATGTGTGTGTGCCCTGCAATGGACGGGCGACCCGTCCAGGGTGTTTCCCCTGCGCTCTGCCAAATGAGCGCTGGGATAGCCTCCAGCACCCCACGACCCTAATTAGGATAAGAGGCTTAGAAAGCGAATGAATGAATGAATCCGAGCTCGGTTTCCGCTTAGCCACCGGTGAACACCACAGAGGAGAGTTACATCAGATCCTGTAGGTGGTTTGTAGAGAATCTGATCCCATATTTTGTTTAATTGAGGCAGAGAAAAATCAGACATATCCTACTTGGATATTCCATTAGGAGGCTGATGTGAATGGTTTTTCTCATTACCTGTGCTAAAATAATATATATAATACCACAGTTTAGTCAGGTTTCAAGCCATGGATAATTGGAAAATCAGGTTTAGGCCGGTGCCAGTACAGTGTGTGTTATTGTGTTGGCCCTTTGGACTCTGTTGAATCGATTGGCAAAAAGATGGGAAAACAAACCTAAACTGAAGTTTCCTTTCGTTGGGTGAGATGGTAGTTGAGATGGAGTTTGGTTGTGGCTCAAGCATTCGTTTAATTTGGCTTCATTCTCACTCCTTGCAGCGCCCTCGGACCGCGTCCCTCCCATCATCCGTCAGGGACCGGCCAATTACACTCTCGCTCCAGGTTCCACCGCCCAGTTGCAGTGTCACATCATGGGAAACCCGCTCCCCAGCATCCAGTGGGAGAAGGACGGCCAGAGGATCCTAGGGAGTGACGGACGAATCAGCTTGATGGAAAATGGCACCTTCCAAATCGCCAACCTCCAGGTATTTGAATAAAAGACTGCCTTTGTGTTTTTCTTCACCCCATGTCTGCCGCTAATACGGCTGCCTGGGATAATAGTGTATGAAATGTACCACTGTTAGCCAAGTAAAATAAAGACCAATTTGCCAGGGCTCTCATTCTTCTGCCATCCAAAGTCAATTTCTGCAGCAAATGAAACAGTATTCAGTCATACCTGGAGAATATTGCCTCTTCAGCTCAGTGCTTTTCTCTCCGTTAAACTTCAGCTCCGATTAATTCACTCGACGGCGCTCATTCCATCACAGCGCCATTGCAAACCAAATCAAAATGTTCTTTTGCTATCTTTGACTGTTTGCACAACAAATTCCACGCAGGTCACACAAAACACACTAAATCCCACGTGATGAAATGCCAAGGTTTCACTTGCAGAGGAAGATAGGAGGCATCCAAACAGGGAGCACTCAGCTCACGATGAGCCTTCGTCGGGGCAAGAGAGGCAGGGAATGTAGCAAAACCGCAACGCTGGAACGTGATCACTGTGATAATGAGCAAACAAGGCCATTAGCAGTCGTTAGCTCCGTCATACTCCATGCTAATGAAATCCACTCTACCCAGAATTCCCTCCGGGGTGGGAAGCAGCACCTGAGGTCACTGCAGCATCGGTGAGACTTGAGGAGGCTTACACATTAATTGATTGTGGGCTCTCAATGATTAACGATCGCTGAGACCTGTAATTAAATCCCCGATACATCATCGCGAGAGAGACAGTGATTGGATGAGTGAGAGCGAGAGGGAGACGGAGGGGGAATAGGACGAGTGGAAGACGAGAAATAAATGGCAATCAGAAACCTAAAGCTCACTTTATGTTGCATCCGTGTCAGATGGGAATATCTGCGCGAGCAACTCGACAGCTCAAAGCACCGACTCAAAAGTGTTCTCAGAAGCAGCTGAAGCCGTCAGTTCCCGCAACTGAGGTGTTCTGTAGACTTTGTTTGCTCTTGATCAGTTTCTTTTTTTCTTTTTAACACTTACCGCACATACACTTAGCGACATTCGATTTCATGTTTTACAACAAACCAAAACAATTCAGCGCCAACTACAAATGGGAAATCCAGGACGTAGTTGCGACCTGGCGTTTAAGATCTACGATCACACGATTCATTGGATGAGTGAGGAATGATTTGAGAGTAATATGTCATCCCCCTGCCTTTAGTTTAAGTCTTTGTGAAGTCAGAATTCACATTGGGAAGATGAGAAATTGGCACCAAAGAGTGTTTTCAACCTTCCAGCTGAAGTGACCTTATGCTTTTAAACAGGAAGCTTGCATCTACTGTCTTTTGCAGATCACATAAATGCAGCATTATAACCCCATAACCGAGCAGTGTGATCAGTTACGAGGCACCCCAGACGTGTTGATATCAATGGAAACTATTTTCTCCCATAACCTGTCATGATAATAGGACTAAGAATCTTGTGTTTTGACGTGCACTTGGCAGATCTAGGTATTTATTCTCTGTTGAATCAACTATGATGCAGTATCAGTGCCTACTTAGTCGCTGTCACTGTGAAAAATCGTAACAGGAGGCTTTTGCCAAATTCTCTTTCGTAAAAAACTCTTATATGCACCAAGATGGATTTGAAACTGTGATAAATGCGTCCAAAAATCCCATAACTTCGATTTATACAACCTTTAAATCAAAAGAGAACATGAAATACATCAAACACAAAACAAAGCACTCTCTCCCTCTTGCGCCGTGAAAGAAATGAGCCCAACATTGATAAAGTACTTTAACCCCCAAATAATCAGTCTAAATAAGTAGATTTCATCTGGGCCCCCGGTGGCGGACAGATGGTCTGTTTGTTCTTCCTATCCGGCGGTGAGGAGATGCCATTACCCCGGGATCTCTGCCAGATCCATGCTACCGCTTTCCCCTAGCAACGCCAAGAAGAGCAGGACAGAGGGAAAGCGTGCGCCTGTGTGTGTGGGTTAGATAAGATGGTTGTGTGTTACCGCTCTGCTGAATGGTTGATGTGTGGGGACCAAAGCAAGGAGCAAGTGGGGAAAATGATGAACTGAACAGAGAGAAAGGAGGCAAAATGTTTGAGGGGCAAAAATGCAGAAGAGAGATGCGGGTTTGATTTTTCAAAAGGGAGGTCAACGCACTCGCTGTAGTAAACTCTGATTTAGCAGCGTCAGAGCGGAGAGTCAAAGGAAAGTTGGCCGCATGGAGGAATCAAAGACTTTGAATCCAAGCTGAGGCATAATCACCAGCATTATCACATAAATAGCGATGGCTATTAAATTCTGCTACTCTCTGGCACTGATACCCTGATACAACAAGAGTTATTTGGCTGTAGCCAGTTCATCAAGGATTTTACATTCACTGCTTTAAACATGTGTACTTCTTTCCCAGGAAACCACTCCTCTGCTGCTCAGGATGCGATGTGTTCATCAATTTTATTGAATTCAGTGGCATTTCCTTGATACCAGGGGGTGGACCTGTCTTAGTCTGCCCTGTTTAAATGTTTACACCTGTCTCCAAGAAAATTTCATGAAACTGCATTCATCTCACATCTCACTCCTACTGGAATCTTTTCCCACTTGTTTTAAGCAAGATTTAAGATTGAATGTGAGACTTCATGACTTGGTAAGATGGAGTTTTGTTTGTTTGAGTTTGGTTTGTTTGCAGTTTTGTTTGGATGGTCTTGCTAGTTTGCAGCAGGGCTGAACAAAGAAAAGAGAGCAGAAACTTGAACTCCATCAACAGAAAAGCCAAGGCATCACGGAGGCCCAGTTTGATTAGCAAGTGATTTCTTGGTAGAATAGTTCAAGAACATCACAGGTGCTTAGCACCCAAAATGTCACTAAATCAAAAAAAAAAAAAAAAAACACAAGCTCACAAATTACCACTTGAAGTTTGGAGCCTCTCTCTCTCTTGCCTCCCCTCCTGCTCCCCCTCCTCCTCCTTGCCTCATCCATTTTTCAGCAATCTGTTTAGCGCAGCGCCCAGAGCTGCCGGCCTTGATTAATAGTCAGGTGTCCGGCTGTTTACCCCCCCCCACTCCCACCACCCTTGATGCAGATTCCCCATCCACCGATCAGACGTCACCATCTGTGTACCCGCTTTTACCCCCTCAGACAGACGCACCATTGGCTGGCCTTCAGGTCAATTCAAGGTCAGGGCCTATAGAAAGAGCGGAGGAGGAAAGAGGGATGTTGTACGGGACAGAAAGTCACCTGTCCTGTGTCCTGCAGGACGCTCTGACAAGCCACTTAGGCTTGAGTAATTCCTCTGTCAGCGTTACTGATGAGTTGGCCCACAGATACAGCAGAGGAGAATGGCTGAGCACGCACGGCTAAGTGAGGCATTAGTCACGATAGGTTTTCTGTGCGCGTCTTTTGCATAATGTATAAGGTTTTCAATAGGAGTAATATGGGCTGTGTTTGTGGAATAAGGGAAGAAGGGAAGGCTGATTGTGTTTGCCGGCGATTGGGTGTGCATGTAAATGGTGGGCTGTGTGTATGAAAGAAAGGGAAGAAACAAAGACTAATGATGCACTTTCTTTCAACAAAACAAACGAAAAGTAATTAAAATTGCCGTAAAAAACAGCCACCACCTACACACACCTGTACACACACAGACCACACACAGTGGTAGCAATGAGATTATTCACAGAGACGTCACCCATCACGAGCACAATTAATATTTTAATACAAACAGTCAGGCTCTTTACTCCCACTAAACCTGTACATATTGCATTAGGGTATCTCTGGGGTTTAGGAAAGTCTGGAAAAAAGAACAAATGATCTGGATTCACTTTCTTTAAGTACTGAAATATCCTCAATTAAGTTAGAGGGGCTTTCATTTTTTCCTTGTGCTTTCTTTATGTTGCATGTCCAGAGCAGGGCTTGTAGTACAAAACATTTTTTTTTCATCACATTTGCTTTACCACAGTTGGGCTTAATGTCTTTAATCAATTCCTTTCCTGTCATCCGTTTTCTTATATGGCCTATTTATAGTTTCAGAAGTTCTCATTAGCTTCAATTGGAAATAGTCCGGTTGTGCCAGCTTTGTGTCTTTGTTTCAGCTTTTAAATTGGATTTAAATTCAATCCCAGGCACCATTAATAAGTTCTTACACAGTCAGAAATGTGGTTTTCTGAAACCTGCAGATACCCTACAGCCCAGTGACATTCACAAACATGCGAATGTGTATTTTGAGCGAGAAAGAACGAAAAAGGGAAAGAAAAAACTGCAGCAGTGAACAGAGAGAAACTGAAAATGGGATTCCTAGTGCCAGTGCTCCTGCAAGATGTTAGCACCCCTGCCTCCATGAAAGAAACCCCCATGTAGAGACCCCCAGCATCTCCCACTGTTGTAAGTAATTTCACAGCCCGTCTAGCTTTTGGCTTGCCTCCCCAAAAATTTAATAGCCGGTGTTCACATGTGCACATACACACATTTATCACACACCTCTTAATCACATCTGCTCGTGGCCCGTCCAGAATGCTAAGTAGCTGTTGAGTAGAAAACTCAGTCAGCGCCGCAGACATTTCTAGACCTCTGACTGCTAATTAAAATTCTGTCTTTTGATCCCTTCTTTAATTCTCCCACTCTGCCATGCAGGAATCAGACAAGGAACATAAAAGCCAACAGCTTGACTTTGGGTTTCTTCAAATAGGACCACGGAGAATACCATTTATTTGGGGAAAAAAAAAAAAAAAAGTACAAAATGACCAACGTATTAGCAGTTAATTGAGGCAGTTTTTGTTGAGGTATGCTTAATGACAATGTAAATATTCATATGTGGCTTAAAGTAACTGATGCTTAAAAGGAGCAGTTGTGTGATGAAAAATTCAATGCAAACCTGGTTGAATATACTGCAGCCTTGCCTGAATTTTGATGCAGTGTAAATATTTACAAGTTCAAATCAAATATCTGGATAAAGGCATTGTGAAAAAAAAAAAAATCCTCTCTATCAGTATGTCAGCGATTCTGTCGCTGTTGTCAAATATACTCGCTTAATTTCCCTTGGAATTGCATTTTGTTTTGTTTTTACCAGTGATTTACCTGAGATATCAAATTTGACATATTGGCCAAAGGGTCATCAAACCTGAGGGATCTTTCTTTTGGGAGTATGAATGCATTCACCAAATATGATGCCAATCTAATGATATCTCATGTGCAAACCTGACATTTTGACTCGAGTGTTGTGCTAGACCAAAGGTCATGAGGTCATCAAAGCTGACAGGGTTCATCCTCCGGGGAGCATGGATGTGCTCACCAAAGTTCATGGCAGTCTACCGGATAGATTTTGAGGATGTGTTGCCCTGGAGAAAAGCGTTGAATGGACAGGACACGGACATCTTTCCGCCCCATCTGGCAGCGGTGCAAAAAGATTTTCGTAATGGAATACCGGCGCAGATATAAAGCGATGGTTCCTGAGGCTGTCCTGCATGCATTATTTAACTGTATCGAAGGCAGCGTGGGCCACAGTGCGGTGTAAAGTGATTGTGAAATGCCAGTCATGCTCTCAGGTGAATGTCATCCGCTATGTGCGAGAATCACCTGGTCAGCACTCTGCGAATTATGGTCTCGCTCCTGCCAGTGAACAGCTATTCCCTTTACTCAATAGGCTGAATGCAAACACACCACGCTCTAATGTGGAACGTTTAATTTCATCCACCGGTAATGGATACATTACAGCTGCAAAGCCGTCATGTCACACTCGTACACACACACACACACACACATGTGCACTACGGCTAATGATACGTTGCTTGGTTGTTGCCAGGAAACGGACTCTGGGGTTTACACCTGCCTGGCTTCCAGCTCCAGTGGAGAGACCAGTTGGAGTGGAGTGCTGACAGTCAAAGGTAAATACTCTTTACAAACCTGCAAAGTGAAAGTGCCAGCATGCAACAACATGACATGTAAATTCTCTCAATATGAAAATAAAACCCACTGAAAGGGCTGCATGATTACAGCTAAGATAATGTAAATTAGTAGATATGGCATTTATTAGCAGTATTGTTAGCCTCAGTGGTTTCAGGAACCAATTTATTCCATTGCACATTTTACACGTAACATCAAAATATTGTCTCTTGAATCATAGCTGTAAGGTAAACTAAATTAAACTATTCTTCTAGTGGTTGTGGAAGCTTAAGTCTTTACGATTACACATAAGTAACTGCAGCTGTAGATTAAAAAACTTAATAAAATCAATGATACAGTAGCATTACATATCAAAAAAGTCTCAAGTAAGTCATAAAGCTAAAGTCCCAGTAAAAAGGCGGTGTTCTCCCAGTCTTTTTACTTGCTCATATCATAAAGTCAACAAGCAGCAGAGGTTAATCAAGGTACTTAGCCTCCCATTGCTCCAGCGGTTGTTACTGGGCAGCTTCCAAGTTCGAATGTGTATATCTATATAAATGCGAGGCGGGATGTTGCTGGAAAAACAAATGAGGCATGATCTGAAGACTCCCTCCCTGGATAAATAAAGCTTAGAGAAAAAAAAACAACAAAAAAATAACAACAACAGTGCTGCGGTTGCACCGTCGTGTTGTCAAGCTGTCATATTTTAGGTGTCATCGTGAGACGCTGTCAGCCACCACTGAAGCTAAAAGTAGTCTGTCAAGGGAATCATGCTGTTGATGCTTTGTCATGTTTAGGCTATGCCCTCTTTTTTTTTTCTCGGTGTAACCCTTTAGGGATTAGGATATAAAAATATTTCAAGCTGTAGAGATCTCATAGACGGTGTTAAGCGAGGAAGTAAAGACTCCACAGGCTTTTGCAATCAAGCCAAAGGTCATTACTTGACTATTAGTGGTTAGTGGCGGCCATCAGAATCTCATAGCTGTCATGAAAACAAAATTTAAGGCAGATAATAGTGGACATCTGTTAGAATTGAGGAACTGAGCTCGCAGGAACTGTGATCCAAGAGTTCAGTCAGCATGAACAGCATAACGTAGAGGACGTAATGAAACAATAATGCTCAACGGCAGACGTTAAAGTTCAATGACATTTGCGCCGTCTTCTCCCTCGCTTATTATTATATTCTGTCCTTTCCCTCCTCCCTCCTCCTTTTTCCTCTCTGTTTTCTTTTTTCCGCTCCGTTCAGAGAGTGCAGACTCATCACTTTCGCAGACCATGGAGCCCTTCCAGTTGCCGGGTCCGCCGCACAAGCCCATCGTCACGGACGTGTCCAAAAACAGTGTCACTCTGACCTGGCAACCCAACGCCCACGAGGGAGGAGCCGCTGTCACGTCCTACATCATCGAGGCCTTCAGGTGACCAGAATAAACAGGGTTATACACACACACAGAGATATTAAAATTCAAAAATTGATTCATGATCTCTGTAGACAAGCGCAAACACACACACACACACACACACACCTCAGCAAAAGCGAGACTTATGAAGTGTTTTTTTTAGGGATGGCTCAGCATTTAAATGAAGAATTTATTCACTAAAGGCATTACTGAATAATTTAGATGAAGATAAAGCGCAAACAAAATGAACTTTCCATGCAGGTTTTACAGACTTTTTTTTATGAACCTCCATTATGTGGATGTCATAACTGGCTGTGATTCAGTTCTTAATGTAATGACCAGTGTCAGGATGAGTGGACGGAAGGAAGGGAGGATGAGGAAGGAGGACACAGGGCTCCAAATGAAGATAGGCAGCGTTACGGGGAAAATGTGTCCTTCCGGTGTGACACAGAGGGAAGCGGCGGTAATGCTTAATCAGATCCAGCCTTCTTACCCTCCCCCGCCCTCTAAACACACACACACACACACACACACACACACAGACACCTTGGCCCTTGGCGGTGGTAGCACTCTTCTGAGTAAAGCAAACTGATTCTATATAAAGCAGCTGGAAGGGACCGATGGGATATTTGCAGTAATGTTTCCCTGCCTGAGGTACTGAGGATTGTTTGGAGGAGAGCAGGGAAGAGAAAGGGTTGAGGATGGCCTGTGTGTGCATTCATTTTCTTTTATATTGATGCAACAGCCTTGGTGTGTGTGTGTGTGTGTGTGTATGTGGGCGTGTGAGGTTATGAAATCCCTCCCAGTATTTCCCCCCCCC
>OMLB01063142.1:0-13598 GCA_900302555.1 Myripristis jacobus | reverse complement strand
CAAAATCCGGCCCTACTTTGACGAGTTCCAGGGCAAAGACAGCCGCATGTTGGTGGTGCGAACACCAGAGGAAGGTGAGGCTGTAAATTCCTGGAGGTTGGACGGGGAACGTGTCAGGGGTGGGGATTGTTTTGGGAGATCATTTAGAGAAAAACATCTGGATAGGCTCTCTAGTTTCCTTTGTGTCTGCGGGGATACGATCATGGCTGCTCATTAATCTAAATAATATATTTCATTTATGTCATCTCCTTTAGGGGTTCATTCTTAAAAATAAAGTATATCACCTTCAATTTTGTTTCCTTTGTATTGATCCCTGTTCTCAGTACATTCATCTTCAAGTCGCTGTGCTTTAAAACTCCTGGAGCTGGTCTATATCGGCTGTTCCAAAGTCTAGATTAAAAATTTGATGGTAGTCAGTTTTTTGGCTTCAGGGCTCCTAGAGTTTGGATCAACCCTACCCAAAGAGCTTAGGCTGCAGATATTATTTTTTAAAATCTCTTCTCTTCTCTTCTCTTTTAAAACTCTGCTTTTTAATATATTTCCTTGAACTTTTTTGACCTTGTTCTTGTTTTCTTTCTGCTTCTTTACTTCTCGTTTTTTGCCTTTGCTGTCATTTTTTGCTGTCGGTTTGTTTTGCATGTTTCCCCACACGTGTATAAAGTGCTTTCTAACTTTGTTGAAAATTCTTATTCGTCTTAATATCAGTATTGTTACGATTATGCCATTCAGTGTGCTGTGTTTGCGTGGTGAATATGTTGCTGACATTTCTGGCACGGTCTCTCCCATCTGCTAAAGTCCCAAGTGCCCCTCCCCGAGGTGTAACAGTAGCTACGATGAAGCTAAGCAACAGTTCAAGCATCAGCGTCTCGTGGGAGCCTCCACCGAGCGAGATGCAGAATGGGATCATCCAGGAATACAAGGTAAACAAACCTGTGTCAAGTCAAAATGTTTCTGTGCAGCACATTTCACAAACAAGGAAACTAAATGTGTTTTTCACAAAACAACAGAAGCAGCACAAACCTGCTGTAATACTCACAAACAGAAAACATCAAATATTAGGGATATTTATCTGCTTATTTTGATGAAGTCCACCGATGAGGTGAATTCAGGTAAATTACATTAGCCGGCATCGATTCCCCTTCTTGAATCTATAGCAGCCGCAAAGGAGATGTAGATAACGAGAAGCAGAGAGGTAATATAAGGATTTTTAAGCTCTGAGAGAATTGTGATGTGGCTTATGCAGAGGTGGCTGCAACTCAGTGGAGGGAAGATGTCCCCAATATTTTGTATATTTAGCACAGATGCAGGGATAAAGCCTTTTAAAAGTTTTAAGCCGGCAGAGTTGGGACACATCTCTGCAGAAGCCTCGGCTCTGCTTTGATGTGTCTTTGTGCAGATGTACAATCACAGCTTGATAACGGACAAAAAAAAAAACAAACGCAAATATGCTCACGCTTAAGTAGCGCAGCAAAGTATCGGGGAGCTTTGGTTTGAATCCCTCAGAGCGTCACACGGAGACCGCATAACAAATCTGACTGCCGCTCCGTGTGTCCACACAGGTTTGGTGCGTGGGCAGCGCCAATGACAGCCAGACGCGCTACCACATCAACAAGACCGTGGACGGCGCGGTGCTGTCCACGGTGCTGAAAGGCCTGATGCCCGGCGTGCTCTACCAGGTGGAGGTGGCGGCGGTGACCAGCGCCGGGGTCGGCACTCGCAGTCCACCGGTGTCCGTCCTCATCAGTGAGTACAGCGTCCACAATGCTGATGCGCCTGCTGATGGCTCTATTTACTCATCATACTGCATGTTACCAAGGCAAATTGTGAAATGAATTGAACTCTCAACTGATACCCATAGTTTAGCATTCCTCCCGCTTTGCTATATGCAAATGACCTTTCATTTAAAGTAGCCCTATCACAAAGCCTAACAGTAAAAGCATGCATTTGGAAATAACCTGAGGAGAATCGCTTAAAAAATGGATGTTATCGGTCTTCCCTCTCAGATTATGGTTATAAATTTCATTTGCTTTTCAAGGACTGAAAGGCACTTAAAGAGGAAAAGTTAAAAACAAAATGCAAAATTCAGCACACGTCATGAGGACAGAAGGAAGAGCAGATTCATGCAATGCACGGGGAGGGGAACGATCCAGAACAACCTTTAATCCCAACATGAACGCAACGCTCCGCTCTTCATTCCTTCACGCTTGTCCCGCCTTGCCCTCTCTCCCCTCCCCCTCCCTTCCCCAAAGAGCTGCCAGCTGAACAACCCGCCATGCCAGGCGGCGGCGGCGGCGAAGGCGGCGGCGAGGAGAGCAGCGTGAGTCTGGCCGAGCAGATCACCGACGTGGTCAAGCAGCCGGCGTTCATCGCGGGCATCGGCGGCGCCTGCTGGGTCATCCTCATGGGCTTCAGCGTCTGGATCTACTGCCGCCGCAAGAAGAGGAAGGAGCTGAGCCACTACACGGCCTCCTTCGCGTACACACCAGCAGGTACAGAAGGAGCCGTTGTGAGAGTAAAGGATATTTAGTCATTCACCCAGGGGTCTTTCACTGTCAGTCTCGCAAAGCACGAGAAGGATTGTAGTGCCAGGCTTTCCACTGCTATTTAATATGCATGCAGCCCTGAAGAAAGCTATTACAGGAGAACACGTTTCTTTTCATTTCTAGGTTTAGTTCTTGTCTTGAGCACTCATCCAGTTCTTCTGTGTCTCCTAATACCACTCATACTTAGGGTCGTAGTGTTGATAAGATTAAGTCTCTTCACTCAAGTGATCATTAAGGCACAAAAGAGTGACCATAAACGGCTGTCACTTGATTGTGGGAATCTTGGCTCCGGAGCGCGGAGTGACCACGTCAAGCCTCGTGGACTGCTTCCAGTGAGGAGAAATGAAAACATTTTCCATGGGAATTAAAAAAGACCCGATTCCAGATAATGGAAGCGTAGTCTAGATTGAACAAAAAGGGAATTATCCTTGAAAATTGTATTTGATGTTGTACGTGCCTGTAAGCAAGAACACTGAATGCCTTCCCCAAAAAGGAAAGCTAAGTAGGCCACAGGAGTGTGACATGCATGAGTCAGTTTTCCTGCAATACACCCCTCCTCATCGCTTTCTCTCTGTCTTCTGCAGTTGGTTTCCCACACGGAGAGGCATCGGGACTCAATGGAAGGTAAATACACCCCACGCTGATATTCTTCCATGTGCGATGTCCTCCTCTTCTTCACATTCAGCCTCATCGGTGCACTTAATATCCTCTGAAACAAAAAAAACAGCTTCCATCTCACCTTGTCTGCAAGTAATGCCAAATTTTCTCTCTAGACCTGGCGTGCTGGGAGGCAATATGGGCAACTACCCATGGTTGGCAGACTCCTGGCCCACAACCAACCTAGTCCACAGCAGTAAAGAGGCTGTCAACTGCTGCACCTCCAAACACGACACGGCTGATAGATACTACAATGGTAGGACGACGCATGCAGCCACTCTTACATGGGAAATTGCTTCTCAGTCATACTCATAGATATTTCTTTTTTGCACTTGCTTAATTAAAAAATCACTTGGTCATTAATGTGTCATGACCTGCAGGGCCTTGAATCCACTCCGTCGTATTTCAAAAATGAATGGATGTCACTGATAACCTTCACTCCCCCGGGACTTTTTTTCAGATGCAGTTTGTCTGCTAAAAGTAACAGAAACATTTATTCCGATGAGACAGATCTAAAAACAGCTTTTCACAATATCACCTCCCACTGCCTCCGTCCCTTTCCAGAAGCTGGCATCTCCAACTACCTGAGTCAGACGGAGAAGTACAGCATGGGCGGCTCCACCGAGGGCCCCATCTACAGCACCATTGACCCCACCAGCGAGGACCTGCACAGTTTCAGCTACTCCCAGCACACCACCACGCCCTATGCATCCACCTCCATCATGCCTTTCACCAGCCAGACACAGGCACCGGCGCACAGCAGCGACCAGCAGGAGGACACGCACTGGATCACCCAGCCGGGACCCTCTGGAGCGCAGTACGCCCAGCCGGACCGCTGCAATGGTGAGGAGTCAAGCCGTGCGCCCACCAGCAACCCCTGTTTGGCCTCTTTTTGTCTTTATTTGAAATAAAAAAGGACATGCTTGTACGTTCCCAACAGCGCTGAGATTGCTTAGAGCACTCAGAGCACCCAGCACAACTCACAGAAAAAGGAGCATTCTTCAAGGGTTTTTTTTTTTTGGGTCATATACATCTTAATTCTCAACCTTCTGGTCTTTTTAAAATAATAAACTGTCAAATCAGAGTAAAAGGCCAAGTGGATCTGAAAACATTTTTTGATCAAGCTGATTTTGTACATTCCTAAAGTGTTCTTGAGAGTAAGAGTCCTCTGTAGAAGGGTGCGGTGCTATCACAGCAAACATTTAGCTGTTTATTAGTTATTCATATGACAACCTGTACCTAGCTTGAAAACCTGTGTGAATAAAGAACCAGGAACACGTTGCTGTCCTCAGGCGTCTGTAGCTGCTGCCTGCGTCACTTTTTCCTCAGACTGGAGTCTCAATAACTCTCTGATTCAGTTCATTTTCTAAAAATGATGCAATATGAATTTTTACCCCACCATAACATCATACTATGCAAACTGTGTGCTCGTTTTGGTTAATATTGAATGTGTAGTACAAATCATATAGGGGGTTGGCCTTTGCCACCTCTTGCACATACAGAGACTCATAATGAAGCTTTTTTTTTTATTATTTTATTTAAACAGGACACTTACGTCAGGCAATCTGATGTGACAGTCGGCTTCACATCAGCTGATTGTCAGCTGATGTGAAGCCCCGCATTCGCCCTTTGTTGTGGTTCCTCATTAATCAAATGTACTTGCCATGTTTGCCATGTTTTTGTTGGCTTGTCTCTTGAAATTATGTAAATTCCGCATCTCGGCGATATGCTGGGTCCTGATCTGTTTACCCCTGAGTGGTTTGAGCGCGCTCCCTGTTGAATCTTAAGCACGCCGCTTGGATTCACGTGGGGAGCGGCCCAGAGAGCAGGACCACGTGGAAATATATCATCATGAGTACAATCGTGGTTTTAACTTTATTATCAGAGTCCTCAAGACTAAACAGTATTTTGGTTTTCAGTCAGCTCTTTCCTTCCTATGTCCCTGATCCATGTAAGATAGGCAGGATGCATTTTTTTCATACTTATCTAAGTTCATCATCCACTTATGTTGATGAAAACCTTGTTCTGTCTGTCAGCACAAGAGGAAAAGCTTTAAAATGACTGCCCAGTGTTGTAAGGCAGTCTCTAGAAGTGCCCCTGAAATGATCAGTGGAAGGAGATTGAAGTTGAAGTTATTTATTGATTTATTTTACTTTTGAAGTGTATGTTATTTTCCCTCACGATTTGTCCAGTTTGGTGTTCAGTATGTTTTGGCCAAAGTTTATGAGTCAAAGGGGTTTCCTCCAATCACAACAAGTTTTTTTTTTTTTTTTTTCCTGTAATAGAAGTGAAGGGAGGGAAATGCGAATTGTGCCCAAGCTCTTATGTAGCATTTTTACAACGCTATAACACAATTTTATCTGTGCATTATTTACCTTTTTATTGCAAGGGAAATTGTTTGCTCAGAAATTATCCAGCACTCCCTCTCAGTGCATTATTTCTGTCACCCCGTGCAAAAGGGAATCTGGCATTATAAGACAGTAGAGATACACATTCAGCACACTTAGCACCTTTTTTTTCACCTGAGAACAGACAGTTCCTCATTATTTATTCTAGTTTTTGTTTTCTCATATGAATTACGCCGGTATTTATTTCTCTAAACCAGTAGTCTGGCATTCAGGAAGGGTACTGGCACTCGTACAGCAACAGCAGCCATGACCGACTTCTTCCTACATTCATCTATTTTAGTGCTGTGCCTAACATGGCCCGTAAGGAAGGTTAAAAAAACAAACAAACCCTGATTAAGTCTTAACATAGAAACCTTTACCAGCTACCAAAAACAGCATGTGAGCTTTGGTTTTCAGCAAAGTGAAACCACTGTGTGTCTCTGCGTTTCGTCTAGGTAAACCCAAGCAGAAAGCGATGGGTAAGGCTGTGAAGACGCCGTCGCTGAGCTGGACGGAGGCCTTGCCCCCGCCTCCGTCCTCTGGAGAGCTGGAACAGTGTGAGCCGGACGACCAGCCGCCCGAGCACGAGGACATGGACATAGGGTGAGTCACGCTCACACGGACGCCTTTACAAATTCACATTATCATGCCTCACCATTATTTAGACTGACCATCACCTCTAACAGGCGCATTAACTGTTGAGCCCGACATGCGTCTTGTGCCTCCGGCTCTGACAACTCAATTACCTCGGCCTTGGTCAATTGCTTTAGTGATTTAGCTGTTTTCCCAACCCTTAAAACACAATTAGCTGTGCTCCTCTTCACCGGGCGCTCTCTTGGCCCTCAGAACAAAACAATCATTCACTGTTTCTCTTACATCAGCACGTCCACCTAAGTGGGAGCTTTGCCTCCTATAGTTTTTCCAGTGGCAAAGCCCTCTGACTCCAGCTAAGCCCAGAGGAGCAGCATTAATCTTTGAGTAGCCTTATGACTAACAGTGTTGGATTTAAAGGATCAGCGATCAAGTGAGCTGCCTTCACCAATATACAGATCCAACCACATATTTTACATATTTTGCTGACCCGCTAATCTGAAGCAACGTAATATGAGTTGCTTGCTCAGGGTTGCTGGGACGGGACCCATGACTGTTAAGGACATCAAAACTGTGACCTTGTGGTCATGGGGCAGTCACTCTACGGTACCTACACCACATACAATTAACCAGCAAATTCACTTTAAAGGGCTGGTGAACCCGGTTAAAAATGGGGATTTTATGATTTAGTATTATTCTCAAGCACTATCTCCAGCATCCGCCAAGATTTAAGAGTTCCTGAAAGTCATTAACTGTAATGAAGCCGTTTCAGGGGCTGCATTTTCTACCCTTAGTCCAGCAGAGCTTAGTGGGTATGCCTCTAGAGTAACCTTACTGTCGTGACTCTGGTAAGACCAACCAACTGTGCAGCAAAATGGAAAAATCCCTTGTTTGTTGGCACTAGTGCTGCAACAATATGATCGCAAATGTCCTGTTTTCCTACCTAACAGTACTGTAGAGCTCTCTTGCTAAAACCTACATTTTGGAAGCTTGTTCATATGAGAAAGACTATCAGCATGTGCAAGCCCACACCTCTTCTTGTCTTCTAATATAATTTTTTGCATGCCATGCTAATGAGATAACAAGCTATTTTACTCTTGTTTGTTGAAGTACGCTCATGCTCGCACAGGAGGTCAGTTGCCGTTGCAGAGTCAATCAAATGGGAGAGCGGGAGGAATAAAAACTGAGGTTGTGTCCTGATTGATTCAACCCCCATTACAAAAGTAACCTTAAACTGCTCATTTGAGTCAGGAGGAAACAACTGACGAGCCTCTCTGCATAGAAAGAACTTCACATTCTCACATTAAAAAAACATTTTCATGAATATTTTAGATTACTCTCCCTATAATATCACCCAACATCCCAGTTTCTGTGTTTTAAAAGTCTGTTTTGCTTCTCCGTCGTTTTTTGTTGTCGTGGCAGTTCGGACGAGGAGTGGTGCCCTCCCC
Source organism: Myripristis jacobus (assembly GCA_900302555.1). Classification (NCBI taxonomy): domain Eukaryota; kingdom Metazoa; phylum Chordata; class Actinopteri; order Holocentriformes; family Holocentridae; genus Myripristis; species Myripristis jacobus. The sequence continues at coordinate 5,972 of OMLB01063142.1, read as the reverse complement.
TCCCGGAGAGGACCTACCTCATGGAGGGCTCGGAGGACGGACCCTGTCCTTCCCACAGGGCGGCCGCCTCTTCCCCGACCACCTCCTATAGTCACCAGTCTACTGCCACGCTCACCCCGTCGCCCCACGAGGAGACCAGAGCCCCCCATGACCTGCCCCGCCTCAACCAACTGGACGGGCAGCAGCTGTCACGGTACGGCTCCAGACCGGGCATGACGTGGACTCGCACCTTAAAGCCAGCAGCAAATAACACCAACCATGACAGTAACCCTCACCTTTTCACCTTGAGCATTGAAGTAAACTCATGCTTGGAGAGGGACAAGACCATAGGAGAGGTCATTTTATTCTTGACCTACATGTTTTTTTTCCCCCAGGGATTAAACAAACTTATCACCACCTGCTCTGTATTGCTCAGCTGAGGGAAGCAAGGATTTTATTTTTAATCATGTCCCGGTGGTCGCTCTATTGGAAATTCAGATCATTGAGTGAAGGTGTACTCACTGCAAAATTCAGCACAGTCCACAGTGCTCGTCTGTTCTTTTCTCAGCAATATTTATTTCATAAATTAAAGTGTAAGCTATGTTACCTTGAGGATGTACCTTCTACTCCTGTATCTATGAATCTTCACACCCTGGGTGCAAATTTTCGCACATCCTCCTCCATCTTCTTAGTCTTCGGAAAGAGCCGCACATCACTTCCACAAATCCGCCGTGCGACTTTACACAATCTGTACAATCTGTGCAACTCGCCTGTGCAGCATCAGTTTCACTTCGTGTTTTCTCTCCAGTAACATGTTTGTTGTTATTTCCCGTAGCAGAAGGTTACCCTGCGGTCCAGTGCCAGTTCCCCAGGCGCCTAGCCCACCTCTCACCCAGTCCAACCCCAACCTCTCTGGCCAGCAGCATCATGGCTCATCGGAGGTTGGCACACTGCAGTGCCAAAGTCCTGCCCATCGCTGCCTCCTCAGCCAGGGGGCAGCTCTGAATGAAGACGGCATCGGCTCTGCTACACCTGGTAAAGTTTGTGGTCATTTGCAAATAAATATGACTGCGTAGGCGACCCCGTATGCATGCATCCACACTAGAGTTGTACTGATTTTTGCTGTAATATAAATCTTGTTTAGGCATGGAAGTAGCAAACGCTTGTTCATTTCATGTTTATACTCAGGAATATAGTTTCTGACAGCATTATTTGCCACCCCTCATATAGTGCACGGTCGTCCCTCCCCAGCAGACGCGTACACTCCTCCCAGCCAAAAATCCCGAGTGAAAAAAAAGGCGACTAAGAGTGCGGCATACAGAAGAGAAATGCAAGGAGGTGAGTTGTGTTTTTTCCTCTTTTTTTTTTGTTGAGAGGGCGGGGGTAAATTTTTTTGTTGCTGTATCTGTATGTCCATGTTGTTTGTGTGAAGCACGGAGCTTCACAAAGCTGCAGGAGAGAGACCTTTGTGTCTGGTTGTATACTGAGACGCCGCTCTGCACCTCAAGGTCGGGGGTCAGCGGCATTCCTCCGCTCACTTTCACAAAATCAGTCCTATTTATAATCACCGACATTGAGTCACATACCCATAACAAGAAGTATTTTAATGAGTGCTATCAAACATAAAGAAAAGACGTTGCCATTAAAGTTAGAGGCATACTTCCACATGACCGAGGTGAGACATTGTTAACTTGTCAAATGTAGTCGGATATACAGCACAATTTAGAGAAAATAATTACCACAGTTATGAGCTGCTGTCAAATACGATTGTTCATGTGCTAAATGTATGAAAATCCAAGAGGGGGTTTGGAATTTGAGCAGATATTCAGAAAAACGCGGTGTGACTTAGATAAAGATATCTGTAGCTCTCATGTGCAAAGGTAAGATGTAAAGCCAGTGTTCCCACCTGAAAGCCTGGCACTCAGTTGTAATTTTAGCTTGCAGCTTCTGTTTTTTTCCCCACACATATGTGTAGCAGATAGTCATCTCACAAACAGATTGGAAGTGATAATCATCAAAAGTTGCGCCGCACCGAGTAACCTTGAATCTAATTAAACAGGACGCGACTGCGCATGAATCACACCGAGAAAATCCATAATATCAACAAGGAGTAGCGCTGAAGTCGAAAAGTCACTTTTAATTTGAATATATCCGTGTTTTGTAAAAGAAGCCAATGCCATAACTGGTCTCCTGGGTTCATTATGCACGGGAAAACAGACTACAAAATACTTTCGCTCCTCTTCAAAGCCATATGTGCTTGTTATCTAAAAGAATCCTGAGACTAAAAATAGTCTAAATGCACCCGATGAAGGAGACAGTAACAGTCGACAACAACAAAAAAAAAAAAAAGCGAATGAAGTGTGAGTGTGTCTTGTAAGGAGCCCAAGTTTTGGATGGGTTCTCAGGCTCCAGGCGCACACACAACCTCTCAAACCGGCCGCTGTCTGGGCAGCAGCGGTAACCTTTAGCGAGCCACTTTGCTCACCTCTTCTGTTTGCCGTTTATCTGTAAATGCACATTTTTCCTTTCATCTGACTTCCTTTCCCTCCAGTGCTCGGCTCTCTCGTGTTTACTCTCTGGACTCAGGCAGCGCATGTTATTCACAGGCTCTGGGTTTGATTTTCCATCGCTGTTTTATCCACTTCCGTCTGTTTAGACCTCCCCCCGCCTCCTGAGCCGCCCCCAGAGGAGGACAGGTTGCACGGCCCCGCGGGGTGCATGGAGGCCGGCCACGTGGCTGGCGGAGCTCTGTCCTCCCTGGAGAAGAGGGAACCCAGCAGCTGCAGCCACCAAAGGAAGGGCTCAGGACCGAGACAGACCGACAGTAAGATGAAGCTCCTGTTCTCCTCACAGCGACGTAATTCAGTCATAATTTGGTTTCGGGTTAGCAGAATCAAATTTAGCGTGGACGGTGCTTGTGCCTCGTGAAATGGGCAGAAAGATGAAACAGCAGCCCTTTATGTTTCACAGAAATTCATTAAAATTGCTATGCTGTTCGAAGGTACCACATTCTGCATTTATCCTGAGTTTATCATCCCCCTCTGCTACACTGGCCACTGTGACTTAATCCCATTTTGTTGCCTTGTTTAACATGACAGAAGAGATTGATAGGTACAATCCAAATCACTTTTCCACCAGCTGAAGAGTGATCTGGCACAGACAACGACATTGCAACACTGGAGCTGGACTGCAGCAAACATGCACTTTAAAACCGTTCGATGCAACTTCCAATGGTGCCAAGAAGTAAATGTGTGAATTAGGTTGTGGATAAATCATTCAATGTGATGTCAGTCAACTGAATCTCTTCGTCTGAACAGTGAAAAGCTTTAACAATCCAGCTTTCTTTTGACACCACATTTGCTCACTGCTGTTTAGGAGAGTTTTGTAGTTTCCATTCATCAGATCCTGTCACTTGAGATGACTTGACTATACCCTGCCCAACACCGGGATTTAATTTGGACAAATAATCTACATTGTCTCGTTTATGGGGGAGAGACACTGTGTTGTAGCTCCACTTCATGATTTAGGCTGATAAGACGGGTATATTTTTACATAAAAGTCTTGCCTGAGGGGGCAGCTTTAAAATAGCATTTTTACAGTTGGTACATCTGGCCAAATTAGCATTCAGTTTCTCACTTCTCTCAGTTGAATCAAACCAAACTGTCCCCCACCCCCCAAAAGAATGCTGTGCTGGCATCGATATCAAGCCCATCTTCCTCTTTCCTTCTATCACCAGATGAGGAGTTAATGCCGTACGGTGGAAAGGCTGGTTACCTCTCCAGGAATCAGATGTCCAGTAATTGCTCTACCACAGGAAGCTCCTCTTCCAGAGGCTCCACGGGCTCCCGAGGCCTCAACGCGGCCAGGAAACACAATGAGGTGGGATATAGCACCCATGGGCTAATTGACGCTAATGATTCATAATTTCAGTATGGTTTTATGGATGGGAAATTGTCTCTTTTGACCTCAAATGGTTTAAATAATTGGTGCTAGCAGATATTTACGAGCGTGGGAACACAGACTTGCGGTAAAGCAGCCTTTCCTTCCATTGAGAGATTCATGTAATTTAGTATTATCTACATATCATTTCTTCCGCTCCATAAAACACACATAAGTTTGTGTGTGCGCCGGCTCATACACAAAGATTCCACATTCCCTTGTAAACCACACAAACCAACGCTCTCACAGACACCCAGATACAGATCTGCCATTACCGTCTACTCAGTATAGGCTTTACAGTAAGAAACAATGTTATGCGCGCACACCCACTGCTTTTTCTCCCTCTGGAGTGCACTTCTGAGGGCACACTTAGCTGTGTGAGCGCTCTTTTAAGTGCACCCCCTGCAGGCTCCCCTTTTAGGAGTTGGCTATGTCTTTTGTGGCAGAACAAGCTGTGCCAGTTGAACAGAAAGCTCTGCGGGTTTGCCTGCTAACGAAGCAACAGCCACAAACACTGCAATTGACATGACATGCGCCAGTGTAACTGTAGGTACACTAAGCTACTAACAGTACAGTGGGCTGGTCCAACATGACGGTTAGAAAGCTGCGGAAAGGCTTTGCCAGACCCAGAAACACAACAAAATCACTCATTTTGCTGAGTGCAATAAGGATACACGGATTTATTCTGGTGTGATGGTTGCAGAAAAACTTGAAAAATGTGAAGTTTCTCCACAACAGTTACTGTAAGAGCTACGTCACACTCACGTTGTTAAAATGGTGTTTCCCATCTGGAATAAGTTCTGTAGATCAGAAACATAAAGCACTCACACAACTGTTTTTTTTTTTTTTTTTTTTTGGTCTTTTTTCACGGAAAATTACATTAGATTAAGTCAGGCAACATAAGCATAGCAAAATGGTGAATTTAAATGCCGTACAATGGTATGTGATAAGTGAAAAGGACACTGTAATGGCTTTGATGTTCAACACTGTAGCTTGTAAGTTTAATGACATAACTTGAGGCTTCGCCATAAAGATCTGTGGGGAGAAAGAGAAAGGATGGCCCTGTCACAGGTCAGTCCACTTTGACCTGAAAACACATCTAACATGGGAATGTGGCAAAGCAACTTGTAAAAGTGGCACGCACACAATTGCTCTTTTCTCTAAGCCTTAACGCACACGCACACACAAGCTCGCTTGTCTCCCGTGCTCTCGAGGTCACCCCCTGTGGAGCAGTAAGGAACACCTCACCCTCCTTAACTGACCCTAAGTGACCCTTAGTGCCCTTTTTCACATCTCACTGGGGACATGAAAGAGCAGCCTCCTCCAATAAATTTGTGGGTGTCTCCACCGGAAGGCTGGATTGGGTTACCCCTCTTCCTGTGGTGTTTACTGACCATTATCTCCCATTTTACAGAGTTGGTCAGTTTTCCTCTGGTCTCTCACTCATGTGACCACCTCTGGTCTTAGACTGGAGACACAATACACCAATACACCAAGACTATGAAAAGATGTGCGTCACACACTTAATGTCTGGTTCTGAACTGGCATGATTTTTTGTTCTTTCTTGAAAACACAGACTTTATGGATCAGTTGGATTTATGGAGTACACAAATGACCACCAGGGAACGCACACTTAATGAGCAGTTGAAATTAGGGATCACACACACATTACCACTTAGTTTTAGGGAACATACACTTGATTAACACTAAGTTTTAGGGAACACACACTTGATTAACACTTAGTTTTAGGGAACACACACTTCGTGACCAGTTAGTTTTAGGGAACACACACTTGATGGCCAGTCAGTTTTAGGGAACACACACTTGATGACCAGTCAGGATTAGGGAATACAACATTTAAGACCAGTTTGATTTAGGGAACACACACTTCATGACCAGTTGGATTTAGGGAACACACACTTGATGACCAGTCAGTTTTAGGGAACACACATTTGATGACCAGTCAGTTTTAGGGAACACACACTTGATGACCAGTCAGTTTTAGGGAACACACATTGTAGACCAGCTGGATTCAGGAACACACACCTGATAAC
>OMLB01063141.1:8988-27655 GCA_900302555.1 Myripristis jacobus | reverse complement strand
GGCTACAGGGGTCATCATGCCTCTATCCTGCCATCTCTCTCTGTCTGTCTCTCTCTCTGTCTCTCTCTCTCTCTCACTGTCTCTCTCTATATTGCACACATGCACACACACACACACACACACACACACACACACACACACACACACACACACACACACACACAACACACATACACACACACGCACAAACACACATGCCTCATTTTTTTCCCCTCTCTGTTCCTGCCTTTACTTCTTAGCCAAAATTTCTCAGTATGGTCCCATTCTCCACCAGCAGCCTGACAAATAACCTATTGTGCTGCCATTTTGTGAGCCACCAAACAACCCGCACTACCATGCCAACCACTCTGCTCTCAGTGGAATAGAGGGCAGAGATTGGCAGAAATGTGGTGGGATTTTGCTGTGTGCACTTTCAAGAAAAAAAAGTTAAAGCATCCCTTATTTTTGAACAGTGAAAGCTTGGCCAGAATAAAAGAGTATCTATAGAGGTGCTTTGGTTCGACACAGAGTCACTACCCTAACCAAACATTTTGTTAAGTGATTGTTTGGATTCTTACCCGTGTAGTGGTATTTGCTGGTACTTGGGAGTGTGATACATCCAAGCCTGGTTCATTAACTCCTTCCCTGTCTTGAGAATGGGAGCTTCACCAGGAGTATATTGCTCCAAAATGTAAATAGATATAGACCGGAAAGACATGATTTGTTTTGGTGTAGTTACATTTCTTATTTCAGTCCCCTGGTTTCCAATTCAATTCAATTCAATTTTATTTATTTATATAGCCCAGAATCACAAATTACAAATTTGTCTCAAAGGGCTTTACAGGAAATACAACATCCTCTGTCCTTGGACCCTCACATTGGATGAGGAACAACTCCCTAAAAAAAACCCTTTAACAGGGAGAAAAATAGGAAGAAACCTCAGGGGAGCAACAGAGGAGGGATCCCTCCCCAGGACGGACAGACGTGCAATGGATGTTTTAAACAACAGAAAACAAAACAACAAAAAATATATATGTATAATATAAAGGATGTAGTGTAAAGACAGTTGTTGGATGAGGAATGAGGATGCTGATGGTGGAACTATTTTCTGTCTTAGCACTGCCGCTTTATCACCCCATTTAGGTGAATATGGGACCAGAATGCCACTGCATGGTGATACAGTGGCAGTGCTACGGCAGAAAATAGTTCCACCATTTTGTAAATCGGGATTAATAATTCATGACACTCATAAATCATTTGTAATGATATGAAAGTATGCACTTTGTGCTGTTTATCCCAAGTCAATTTTTTGGTGAAAGAGGCCATTTTGCTCAGTTTCAGGTCATCAAAACAAAACAGCGCTGCTGTTTTTAGGAAAACTAAGGTGGACTAATGATGGAATACTGGTGTGAAGAAAGTTTGAAGTCTCATTTTCATATTGTAGTGGAATGAATGGAAGCCAATGGCTGGATAAAAGAGAGGAAAAGGAAAGGAATATATACATTTTGAAGATATTAAGCTAAACATGCAATATCATTGGTATGGTCCTTTAAACGTTTTCCAGAGAGGAAATTAATTTAGGCAAAGCTAAAAGGCAGACCTGAAACATAACTCTATAGCAGTGTAGTTTCTTTAGCAGTGCGTCCATTGCCAATGATTATATTAAGCTTAACCTGTAACAAGGTAAATAAACTGTTCCTCCTACTTGGTTAAACTGCTAGAAAAGAGATCCACCAATGTGGATAGGGAAAACATTACTACAGGGGCTGAAAACTTACTTCTTGCTGTTTTGTTTTATCTGTCACTTTATCTGTGGATGTTGCATTGATTGCTCCTTCAGGATCAAAATTTTGCAAAACTGAATGTGTGCTAGGGAGTCAGGGTTGAGGGCACTACCATATAATTATGCAGAAATGCTCCAGGGGAGGTCTGTAAATGCCATTTCAGATTATGTAGATTACGAACAAGTCAGATTTAGGTAAAAATTAATGAGAGGCCATGTCCTTAGTTGGTCATCAAATCCCACCCAGAGGACATTAAAAATGTTTTGTTTTTTTAAAGATCTACAGAGTGACAGTTTGAGTTCATCATGCTGCAATGTTGCTGAGATCTGACATGAACTCAAATATGCTGGTCAAACAAATAAGCCTCATGGAATCTTACTGGCAGAAGAAGAAAATATGTCCAACCCACAGAATTTGAATTGGAGTAGAACAGATTTTCTTGGTCAAATCAAAATAGCAGGATGGTTTTAGCAGTGGCCATTTTTATGCGCGTTGCTGTCATTGTGATGAACTGTGGCCGTAGCTACCACCGTCCTCCAAATGGTGGTAACTAATGTTTACTTCATACTTGAAGCAAGCAGCCGCAGGACATCCTATCTTCTTGGTTTTGAACCCAGAGTGACGCATTTCACTTACCTGTGTTGTCGCTGTAGCAACTAACCACAAACTCCATATTAATTTGTACAAGCAAAATGACAACAGTAAACAGTTCAATGACTGTTCTATTCCATTCAGATTCTGCAGTCCAGCCCAATTTAGTTGTGGGGACGTGACATCCTTATTTCTTCCAGAAATGCCCATGAGTCAGCAGTCTCTCTGATAGTTTGTAACCACTAAGGTCCGTGGAAAACCATGGAATCCGCAGGGTTGGAATTCCAGGAAGTGTTTTCGGTTGAGCAGGTCTTGGCAGAACACGTCCACGTTCACCAGTCAACTTTCAAAGGGGAGTGAAGGGCGGAGATGGGAATGGCATGATGGTTATTTCAGTGTTTGCAATTCTGCGATCCTAAGTGTGACCAAAATCTTTCAATGTAATAAAATACGTTTTTTTCCCCCCACTTTTTTAAAATGTAATTTAAACTCCTGAAAATTAAATGCATTGTGAGGTTGCAAAGCCTTCAGGCTCATTTGTGCCTATACGTACAAAATAAATAAGTCTGTTTCAAACAATTTAACCGTCACTGCTCACATACTTTGATGCATCCCTTATGTTTCTGACAACAACAAACATGGTAACGGTATGGGAGATCATAATAACGGAACTGCTACAATGAGGCAAAAGCAGAGGTGGTGTTGTAGGTGGCGGTGGTCTGTGAGGTCATTAAACATATCACAACATGTGGAAAGACAATTCTTTTCTCTAATATCAGTGTGCGAGATAAGGAGGAGCTAAGGGGAGCACAGCTCCCCTAGTGGTGACATGAGCTCCCCTGGCTGGAAACATTGTGAAATTTTGGGGGAGCGGTGCCTGCTCGGTGCCGGCCAGCATCGCACAGTGTGTGTGGCCACCCGGTCAGGTCTGCCGGATCTGGCTGATTATTATTATCAGTTGATTATTGATTGAAGACCGCGATTCGCAGTTAATCGCGCTGCGCCCATTAAACAATTTTGTGGAAGCAGGAGGACGGCATGATTTACGTCGTATCCACGTTCGCGCGCTGCGTGCGTGACCGTGCATGTGCTCGTGCATGAGCGCCTGTACCGTACTGGAGCACACCCCCTCCAACCGTGCCAGAGTAATTTTAAGTTGATTTAATTAAACAGTCAAACGTTACTTTGGTGGTCCGTGGATTCATTTTTATCATGTGGATTGAAGTTTGAGTAGCCCATATAAATGCTCAGGAAATCTGTTGTTCAAATGAAATTAACCTGATCCATTGGGGCATTTTATGTAAATATCCTACATTAAGATATTAATGGTATCACCCGTGTGCAACGAATTTTCTCTTTATAATAATCCTTTGTCTGTTCTGTTGTAGGATATTAATGCAACGACCAGCAGTTATACAGCGTTGGTAAGAGGTGTAGGCTATTAATTCAGGCATAGGACTGTGTGCAGTACTGTTGTTAAGGTGTACATATGAAGTGGTTCAAACTACCCATTAAAATGCATAGAAATGCAGGAAATTGAATCGCGATGCTTAAAAATTTTCTGCCTGCACCAATTTGCCTGCACCTGAATTTATAGAACTTAAAAAGGTTGATTGCAAAAGATGAAACAGGCTAAGAAACCTGAAGAAAAAAAAGATACCAATCATTTAAATTGCTCTGTTCTGCAACACAGAGCTCTGGAAGTGCCTTTGTCAAGAACGCCACAGCTTGTCTTGTCACATTGTAAAAGAAAATGTTGGGTGTTGGTAAATGTAATCAAAGACTTCTGTTTTACCTGCCTTAGACAATGATGTACCTGCTGATGAAACACCAAGGTTGTGCGCAGAAAAACACTGCCGCTGCAGTACTTAACTTTCCGCAGCGGTGAATGTCATTTTTATCACCGCTGGGAGTTAATTGAGTTCAGTGAGTAACGTAAGAAAGCAGTGAGCGTGAATGTCATTGCAATTTCATATCCATATCCACACGCCGCATGTTTTCATTTGCCAGGCGGCTCAGTTGAAGTGCTTATCTTTGAAACGATGTCTTGGCTTTAATGAAAAGCTCAGCTTGTAGCGATGCTGTATATGGTGTCTGCCACCCCAAGGCTAGGAACGGCCCTGCATATCTTCAGTATGACTCAGTGCATTTCGTTTGCATTTCTCCCTCTGCTTTCAACTGCCTCTTTCTCTCTGCTATCTCACCTTGCCCCTCCTCTTCCCACTTTCTTCCCAGCGGTCTCTCTTCTACCCTTCTTTGTGGGGCACACATTGATAAAGCAGAAAATCTTCTCTCTACTACTACAAAGCAGGCTATGCTTTCACAGAAGGAGATCATTTCAAACACAGCTAATCAAAGATGCTCTTCAGCCAGCTGCTGAGCTAATGGTTAGCTGCTACGCTGGAGCTTTATCAATTATGAAGTGACAGCTACGGCCATACCAACCCATTAATGGAAAAAGGAGGTTTTGCAGCAGCAATATGCAGGAGGAGCTCTACTCAGTCTGCCACTGTGCATTTCATTACACACCAACTCCAGCCAGTTTCCAGTAGAACTATGAAAATTGTTCCTGATGATGGAGAGCTTTATGCCTGCGGTAGGATTTGATTGACAGAAACTTGCTGGCTGCGGTGGCAGCCAAAGTTTCAGAAAGGATATAAATCATGTTATTATATCATGAGGTCTTTTTATCTCTTCTGTAGAACAATTATACGCTGAGTCATTGATCAAGAGTTATTATGTTAAGCATAACACCAGGTGCTTGTACTGTACTCAGATTACTTTTCCCACTAACAAGGTAATGTAAGGGATTATGTTTTCAATTTTCAGTAACCACATTTCAGTTACTGTTCTAATAAAATTCTAATTACTTGCGTTACTTAACCATGGGACTTCAAGTGATTTATGGTAAATTTAGCACTTCAGTAACTACACCAATAAGCAATAGTATAATATTGCTTTGATATTGTCTGCTGAAGTGGGTTGGATTGATACACTGCTGAGAAAAATGTGGCGACACATCAGGGAGATCATTTGCTATCATTCAGAAACAGTCCTGTTATGAATTCTCAGTGGGGAGAATGAGCAGATGTGTAGGCCTAGTCTGGTGAAAGTTTTTTTGTGCCTCCTGTCTGCTGGTTTAGGATTAGATTTTTTATACATCTTATTTATTATAATTTAATATGCCAAACTGATCCTAGATCAGAACTTACTTGATTTGGTGTCCAGTCTTGCATTCTACTTCTGATAAGGAGTGACCTAGTTACACAAAAGTAAAGTAATTAGTAATCTAATTGCTTTTTAGAGAGAGATTAGTGAAGTAATGGGATTGCAATTTGTACAAAGTAATGAGTAAATTTATTATGCTTTTGGTGTAACTTACTCGGTTGTCAGAGAAGTCTGCCTTCAGGGCTTTCTATTTCTCTGTTTCCTCTGTATTTCTGCCAGAAGGTTTAGGGTTAGGTTAGACAGCCTTTCTGGCAGAAAGCCCTTAGGGCAAACTTCTCCCATGTGCACCTTATCCAACACAGGCCAGGCGTGCCAAACTACAGCAACTGAGAATTACCAAAATACATCACATCTCCACCTCTGTTACAATAGATAACCTATGCAACAACAGCTAAAATAACAAGTTTCTTGAATTTCCACATTCTGTGCCCCTTTTTAAAATTTACATATATACATCTACACCTTTTTTTTTTTTTTTTTTTACCAACTATATGGTGTGGGTGGAATATCTCAAACCCTCAAACACTGTACTGGATTCTTCCATCCCACTTGATTTGGGTTAGTTTCTAGCTTAGCCCAGAGATTCTGTTATAGGAGATAGCCTAGGTGTTTAACATGAACCTTAGTCCTGCTGTCTCTTGGTGATGAACCTTAGGCAGGTGCTGCTGCAGAATGATAGAATATGTTTCAATCCCTTTTACAAGAACATCAACAGCTTGAACTTCTGTGCCAGTGGGTGAAATCTGGACTTGTGCAGGTTTGTGAACAGGTATCTTTACCAGTGGTGCATCCAGGCAAGCACCATGTGACAACCTAGGAGCTGTAGGCTTCTGTAGCAGTTGGTTGACATGTCTTTTTCATATGGGGTCAGGAGTCTGTACACTGCAGGATACTGGTCACAGGATGTTGGCATGGAGACTCTTAGCCTGCCGTTCCCTTCACTTTGTTTCTCCTGTTGTTGTTGAACTGTATCCTTCACTGATGGTTGTTTCCGAGGGTCAAAGGTTGTTCAATGGTCAATCTTAAGCAACAGATTGGCAGGTGATTAGGTGAGTAGTGGCATGTTGGTTGTTGTGATAAGTGAACAAGAAATGGTGCAAACACTGTTCCTTGACCTCTCAGCAAGACCATTTGTTGCAGAATGGAATGGTGCAAATTTCAACATACTGCATGCTGCACACCATTTGCTCCTCCATCCGTTTTTGGTACTGGCACTATGGTAACTGCTTCCAAAACCCAAGCAGAGCATCCAAGTCAGCTTCTGCTTTGGGTTTGATAGCATATATGGCAGGGATTTCCAAACCTTTTCATGCTAGGACCAATATGTAGAGGCATTATTATCCTTAGACCTAACAGTTATTTTACAGTCGTAAAGTAGTTAAGCTTTCAAAGCTTTGCTATTCATAACTGGAGGAGATTCTATATGTACTCTGTATTTATTTGTAAAACACTGACCTACCTTGAATGTAAGCAAATCAATAAAAGAATGAATCCAATGTTACCACATGACAAGAATACACCTTCACTAAACTTACGTGAAGCATCATGGTCAGCAGTGTATGATAGCATGGCATACACTGAAAATGTGTCTGCGTTACATGATTAAAAACATTTCTATCCTCTATTACTAAGGAAAGAATGCATTGGTGCAGCCTTCCCATGAGCCACCTGTCCCTGCTGGGGGCCACAAGTGTTTCCCTACCCATAGTTTGAAAGATCACTAGCCCATGGCACTGGTCAGGCTTTGATGAACTGCAGCTTGCAGCTTGCAGCTTTCATGCTGCCTGGCCCATCACAGTATACCTCCTTATGCTTGTCCAGGGCAGTCTGCAGGTCTCTGGAATATTGTATTAGCTGTTCAACTACTCGGCAACTCTGACCTTCTGCAGCCACATATGTCCCGCCATGGCAGGTGATGGAAAATGAAAGCTTCTTAGTTTGGCCATCAGTCATTCCTTTTGTTGCTGCTGGTTGTCCTTTGTATCCTGAACACCAGCATGGCTTTTGCCCAGTAGCCCTTTGAACTCTCATCCACACTTACTAATCTCATCTTATTTATGGTCAGTTGGTCCTCTGAGGAGTTACTAGCCTTTGTGGTTTTATGCTCAACTTTGCATTCATATCTCTTCTTTTTATGTTTTGATGATTTAGTCTTTTTGTTTCTGCATGCACAGTCAACATTTTTTCCATGGCTACGGCAGTCCATATCTTTACACCAGCACACAGAACCAAGATGCCTTCACTTGCCACAGTGAAAACATGGACCCTGTCCACTTTGCTTTCCACCACTGTCTTTGTGTACTCCCTATTACATTCAACTGCTGGGCCTCCTTCAGTGTTATTTTATAATGATACTATTATTTATGGCTTTTTCTAGAGTTAACTCACTCTCTGTGAGTAATATCTTTTGTGCTGCTTCCCTCCTTCAACCACATACAGGCCTGCCTCGCAGCATGTCATTCAGAGCATCTTTAAATTCAGTGTTCAGCTAGTTTCCATAATGTAGCAACAAACATAGTGATAGTTTCCCCCTCCTGCTGGTTGAGTCTTTAAAGCCTGAATCTTTCTGTAAGGTAAAAAGTGCTTCCTTACTTCCATAATGTCTTTGTATGTTTGGTTGGCTGTAACAGATAATACAGCTAGTTGAGAGACTTTTGGTCCTTACACTTAGAAATGTAAGTACTATCAGTCTGATTAATGGAAATACAGGCTGGGTACATGGTGTTTGTTGTAAATGATTAACATGATCTAATCCTCTCTATGACAGGTTGTTGAAGCCAAAAAGTACTGCTGGTATTTTGAGGGTGGATACCCCATCTATTTCATGTAAGTACCATCTCTTTCTCTCTCTTTTATCTGTAACAATTTTCATCATTAACATTCATCACACACGCACACACACACGCACGCGCGCGCACACACACACACACACACACACAGACATTTACATGCTGTTCTGTGGCATTGAAGAAGATGCTATGAACAGCCTGCACACAATGCATATTTCACAGGAAAATTAACATTTTGAATCCTGAGCAAAGTCTCTTCATTTCTTTCAAAAACATGGGAAAAAGGTGATGAGCAAATAAGCAAAATTTATCGGAAACTAAGTCAAAAATTAGTTCAAAATTACTAGAAAAACTACATGAGGACAGTCAGAAAAGAAAATCGTTGGGTAATCTCTGTCCCCCCACCCTCCCTGGGTTCCTGGGTTTCAAAGAGTTAAATACACACCCCACTGTCGTTTTTTTCTTCCTCCTTTCTCCTCTTCACCATACCTTAAAAACCATGCCCTCCATCAGCTACAGTAGTTCATCACTATTCCCTTTGCCAATGCTGGTTTGCTCTCTGGTGCCCTGCAATACAGCAAGGACACAAAATCACACTAATGCATTTCCAGCAACATCAGTGCTAAAAACTGCAGACTGCACCAAACACAGCACTGACTGCTGTAATTGTACACTAGATGTTTTCAGTTCAGTCATCACTCTTAGCCAGAAATCAGGTTTTCAAGTCAGCTGAACAGTTTCTAAACATCTACCATGCTTAGTACTGACTAATTACACAAGTAATGGAATTACTGATTACGCAGTGGCAAGAGTGGAGAAAGCCACTCAAACAGAAGGTAGGCGGCATCTATTCCACATCATTCAGAGCCAGCAGAGCAAGCGCTGGAAGAGTCTGTGGTGAATAGTTGCTGTTTATGAATATATGCCTGTTCAACCATTAATGTGAAATATCAAATTGCAAGCACAGATTTTATTTATTGTACTTATTTAACCTTTATTTAACCATGTATGTCCCACTGAAAATGCAAGATCTTTTTTAAAAGGGACCCCTGGACAGCAGCAGTTCCAAAATGACTCACAACAAACAAGAACATACAAAACAAAACATACAAAACAAAACATATATAGTATATTTGGCTAAGAAGGAGCGCAGTTACAAAACTCCAGTGGAATCTGCCCCCATACTGTTCCCTTTACTGTTTTATAAAAACCCAAAGCGAGATCATATGACAGAGCTGCAGATCAGTCCGCAGTTGGGTCCAGGCAGCAGGGGCAGAGAATCTGAAAGCTTTTTGCTAAGTTCAGTGTGAACCTTAAGAACAGTCATTAGTAGGGGGCCAGTGGAGCGCAGGCCATAAAGGCTGGGTAGAACTGAGATATGCCCACAGATGTAAGTGGGGAGCAGGCCAAGAATGGACTTATAGATAGTTATATATGAGAGTAACAGACCTTCATTGAGTGTAAGCACAATTCACCAGTGTAAGTGTGACTGACATTAATTGTTTGTCTCCTTCTGTCATCATTGTTTGTCATGCTGCAGCATAGTTTTGCAGACACAAGACAGGATTGAAGGTAGATGATGATTTACTGCCAGCCTGCGGTATGGTTGTGAGTTGGCTGAAGCTGATGGACAATGAGGTGATGAGGAATGGAGCTTCCAGGCTGAGCTCATGGGCAGGTGGTCCAGTGTGGAGAGGCAGGCTGGCTGGAGTGGCGTGGGCTTGGCAAAGAGACACAAGGGCACGAGGAGGATTCTTAGCACAGGGAAAACACATGGTAAATAAAGGTATGAGGAGCAAACTGAATTAGAGCTAAACTCCTATAATATTAACTCAAGTAACAAAGTACTGAGCAGCTGAGAGAGTTACTACCTCGGTGGCAGGAAGAATAAGCTGGTGGTACATGGCGGGAATGCTGGGGTTATTATGCTGTAGGCTTAGTCTTAATGAGTTGATTGTAGGCAGGTGTGTAGGTGAAGCAGGAGCCACAGAGGGAGTGTGCCACGCCCTGGCCACACATACACACACACACACACACGCACACACACTTACAGAGAGACTTATGGCCCTTTTCCACTAGTACCTACTCGGCTCGACTCGGCTTGAGCAGGTCCCGTTTTAGGACCTACTCAGCTGGGGTTCCAAGTGAGCTGAGTCAAGCTGAGTTGAGCCGAAAATGTGACGTAAACGCCATGCAGGCAACTGATTGGACAGGAAGTGACGACACATGAGAGCGACTCCTGCACAAAAACAAAACCCGGCATTTAAAAAAAAAAAAAAAACGGCAACAGCGACCGTGCGCATTGATCGTCACTGAAGTTGGCAAAGTCAGAAAATGGCAAATGAAGAGGTGGAGACTTTTCTCTACTTGGTGGCGGCCCAAAGAATCCAGAGGGAGCTGGACGGTGCGCCGCCTTGCTATGACGACTCCACCCACTGAGGTGCTACTCAATTGTAATGGAAAACCACCGAAACAGTGTCGAGGCGAGTAGAGTCGAGCCGAGTAGATACTAGTGGAAAAGGGCCCTAACAAGGGAAGAGGAGTCACAAGGGAGGAAAATGGATAGACATAAGGAGAAAACTGAGGCCAGCCGTGACAAGTTTTGGCCAAATGGGCTTTTTGAGCAGCCAATGTTAATTCACTCATCTTTTTTTTAATGTTGACATTTGTCATGATTGATTGATGGTTTGAATGCATATGAGTGCCAAATTCACAATATTTGTGTTCTGCTTTGTGTTGTGTGTTGTTTTTTTGTGCCCCAAAATGAGTAAAAATTTATTTTTAAAAAAATCATCATAAAAATTACTATAAAATGACCAGAAAATAAAAAACAACCTCAAAAGATAATAGAAGACCATTACCAAAAATTCCCACAAAAGTTCCAAAAAAAGGAACAAATTGCAAGAAACTTAAAAAAAATTGTTCTGAGGGTGGAATAAAACCTTTCCAAAGAGTTTCAAATAGTTAATGTGAGACAGTGAATGGAAGATATTTCAAAATATTTATAGACTCCTAACAGAGCTCTGGTGCAACTTTGCAAAGTGCAGTTGTTGGCTTTTCGTGAACAGTTGTAATTAACCTTTACAGCCTGACTTAATAAATGTTCTGGTATTTGGGTTCTGTGCTTTTCAAAACTGAATGGGATTGAGTGAACCTGAGAGGCAGGCTATATCAAAAATATGGGTTAATCATGATGCATACATGTAACATAGCCAGAATTATTGAAGGGATCAAATACATGAAATACTAAATCTATTCACCACCTAGCCTGATACTGGAACCTTTGGGCATTTTGTCATCATCAAGGTTTCTCTTCATAAAAGTCAGAGAGGGTTATAAGCTACTTTGAATCTCAGCTTTCAAAACAGGTCTCTGTGATACTTAACTTGTCTGATTTCACTGTGGTGGCAACATCATCTGCACAAACAAAATTCTAGACTTTTAAAGACAAACCCAAACTCTCCACTGTCACTGATGAATGAAGGATGACTTCTTCGCCTGGACTGTCTCCTTGCCAAAGACATGAACCTCCTTAAACATAGGAGGTAAAATTTGACCATTTTTCCTCCTGTGTGTACCAGGGCTGTTCACTGTAAGGCTTTGTAAGCCCGAGTAGAAGCATTCCGCTCCATGCCTTACTCTAAACCTGTTTTGTACTAATTCAGACGGCAGGCTTCTTCCAGAGTCACAACATTCATCCATTTTGCCAAATCTATAGTGTGATGAGAGAAAGAGAGAGAGAGAGAGAGAGAGAGAAAAGAAAGAAAGAGAGTGGGGGGGTTAATGAAGAGATATCTTCACAATTATGGGGGACAACTTGTGTTCTCTCTCCTCTGCAGTCCTTTTTATCTCTTGCTCTCTAGAAGTGAACTGTATGGCTTTCTGCCTTTGTTCAAGCTAAACACATTATATTCAAACTATAATCTGCACTTTAAAAGCATGATATGCATATCTTGCTAAGACAGGAGCCACAAATCACTGTATGAGTAAACCTTATCTCACCAGTGTGACATTCCACTGAAAAAAGTACAAACAGTAGCAAATTTTTTTTGGTTGGATTGAAAACCTGCAGACTCTTGGCCCTTTATGAACCACAACCTTGGTTAAGTATGAAAAATAATAGGACTTTTAGATCTTTCACAAACCTAATTTTGAACCATTCTCAGCATTTTATCCAGAGTGTGAACAGTTTATTCCCAGCTGGGAAAAATGGATATGACAGAGAAACTGAGGAGAGTGCAGTGGTCTGCCAAAGAGACAAAACTGTTGCTTTCAATTTGGACATCTCCTGAATCTCAGGAAAAGATGGGAGACTTCTAGACTAGAAAAAGTAAATTATCTCTAAATTGCTGAAGAGTTGGGGAGGGCTAGGTTTGTTAGAAGCCAGGACAAAAATAGCCCAAAAAAAAAGGACCTAGTGAAAAGTTGGGCTGGATGGGGTGATGGGGGGAGTATCATGAACTCCTTGACAACATGCTGGGTCACAGAGCAGCAAACCAGCAGACTGGGGCTGAATGGATGGCCACTGGAGCCAGTGGCCATCCACCATGATGCAATTGCTCCATTCCAAACTGGGGCAAACACAGACTGCTTTTCTAGTTAGCACTTTGGTTCCCAGAATCCTGAAAGGAAGCAGTTCAAGAACCAGAACTGTGCTGTATGTCCAGAGCCATCCATCTCTGTCTTACACACAGACACATGTACACATACCTTGTTATTTTACTGCTGCTTTACAATGCAGGTACCCTGGCACTCTCCATAGACTGATCAGTCACAGCTTGGCACTGTTCTGCATATCTGGCTCTGATTCAGCCAGGCTTGCCATCTAAAAGTGAACTTTTTAAAGTTGTGTTTGCGAAGCAGAAACAGGAATATAGAGTGATATTAAGATTGCTTGGAAGTTTATTATATGTAGGCCTAGCAAATATCAGAGGCGCTGGAGGCTCTGTGGTGATAAAAGAAACTTGAACTAGGCTCTATACAGAACTCAAGTCAGGAACTAAATTACAGGAACCTTAGATTAAGTCTCAGCGGAGCTGTACATCCCATCTCTGAGTTTAAAAAGGCATCTGGCACAGTTCTTTTCACCTGCTTTTCAATTTGTTTAGCTTCAGTAAATACTTCTTAAGACTGGAATATTTTATAACCAACTCGGAACCTCATCCACAGCAATGAGTGATCAGGTAATCGATTGTGATCTCCAGTCAAAGTAAATAAAGCTCTATTGTCTACCACCTGCAAGACAAGCAATACCTTAAATTCTTCTCTAAAACAATTTTCTAAACATTAAAACAGAGCTACAGTGTAATCAAACACAGCTTTATGCTTTTGTGACAATGATGCAAAACTATCATAAAAAGGACTGATCCTACTGTTAAGTACACACATTCTAGAATCTCTTTAGAATCAATATCAGGGATAAAATCTTCCATATTTCCAATTCTAGCGTTTAAATCTGCAAATAGATAGCAGCCACTTCAAAAAGTTGACAAATCAGATTTAACAATTGGCAAAAGAGCAATGAAACTTCTCCTCCCCAGGGTGAAATTTCAGGTGGGAGTAAGATTATAACAAAACAAATATTCAGATATCTTATATTGAAATGAGAGGCCTGTACTGCCAAATTTTTAGATAATTTCAATCTTATATTCTTGAAACAAACTGGATCTTACTAACAACCCTATACCCCCCGATGCTCGAAATTGCTTGACATGTGTTTTCCTAATTCAACCAAACCATACATACCCCTCCAGATCAACGACATTTTCCCCTTGAAGATGAGTCTCTTTAAGGGAAATAACATCTGGATTAATTGACTGCTTAATTGATATTCTGAGATCATGATTTGCTAAAGGCCATCCATTGATACTCCAGTGTAAAAGCGAAATATGCTCATGTTGGCCGTGTGAGTATGGAAATCTTCATAGTCTTCTCTCCTTTCGTTTCTTGTGTCATTTCGCCTCTCACCAGTGGCTGTCTCACTCCCCTGGCACTCCATCTGGATCTCATGTCTGTCCCAGTCCTCTCTCTCGGGGCGGCCTTTTCGTATTTTGCGGCTATTATGGTCTTTTCTCTCATTCTACTCATACCATCTCTCACTGCTGCATCAGTCATTTCCCAGCTTTGTTTCATTCCATTTTTCCATATTCTTCCATTTTGTGTGTTGCCCACTTCCTAATGAAGATAAAATCATCTTTCCCAGAGGGTAGTCCTCTTAGCAGTGTTTTAAAGTTCAGCCCAGTCATCCAGTCAATGTGAGATTTAGCTGAACGCAGAAAAACTTATAGATATCTGGAGTGGTCCTTCAGTTTATGCTTTTGGCAAAGAATAGCAATTTATTCCTCTGTGGATGCACACTGAACCTTCACCAGCTTTAGTCGTGCTGCATCCACAATCTGAGACTCATTCCCTAGGCCTTCCATGAACAGCTGCTTAATCTTAAAAGAAAATTTGCCCCATCTTCTTTTAGCAATCCAGCCACAATTATAGGGTCACATCATGGTCAAATCTTATTTTGGGTCTTACAGCTGCTCCCTCAGAGCTTCACTTGATCTTCTCCTCCAAACCCTGCATGCGTGATTATAGATGGCTAACATCAATATTAAGTGTTTCCTTCATTTCTCGGCCTTATCATTCAAATTCTGACATCGCCACTGTGGGGTTTTCTTTTGCAGAGATGTGTTTATGCGGTCGATCTTGCTATTCATTTGTTTCTGAAATGCACTCTGCATGTCATTTTACAGTTAATCTTCTTTAATTCTTCAAACAGCTGTGCAGTGTCCTTAGTTTTCCCAGTCATCTCCTCTCCAGGGGCCAGATGTGTAAACGCTGTGTACGCGTAGGAACATACATAAGCTATTTTCTACACATAAATCATTATTTATAAAATAGAACATGCAGAAGGAATGTGCGTACCTTCCCACATACTTCACACCATGCATACACAGAGTTCTGGCTGCGGGCTGCTGGAGAAGTGGTAGAAAATAACATGAAAGGGTGAATTTATGCAACATTATTATTGTAACTTTATTACTTCAATATACTAAATGCCCTTAGTATCCAGTTTCATTGTGTGTGTGTGTCTTGTTTGTACAAGTGTTTGTACAAACCTATTTGGGTTTTTTTTAATCATTATAATATTTTTGAGTGAGAATATGTCTGTTGCACTGTGTCCCACACAATCCAGATGTGATTGCTGGGAGGACTGATTTGGAGGTACATGTGTGTCATTATGATGAGCTATAAACCGTCTGAGCCGTGTGGAATGACAGTGATGGCGGCTGTGGTGCTGTTAATGGAGCATATTGTCCTTTTAGTTATAAAAAAATGAATGAGCGGCAACAGGTATTTATATGGAAATGAGCCAATTAGGGGTGTGTGAACCCTGTACTGTGGGATTGTGTGCATGAGGCTCGTGCACATGCCAGTAATTATCCAAAGACTGAGATTTATAAACCAGAAGCATGCGTACACATGGCTTTATAAATCTGATGAAAAGAATGTGTGTGCATATATCTGGCTATGTATGTACACACAGTTTTAGTCATGAATCTACACAAAGTTTTATGCATCTGGCTCCTAGTGGTTTCTTGTCTGAACTATGGAGATGTCTTGTATCTGATATTCAATTATTTCGGGCAGGCCACAGCACCCCTATGGTACTGACTATTAACAGGACAGTTACCCAATTTACCCAGGCTAACCTAAACAACGCAAAAAGGCTTACAAAAAGAGGGCATTCATATTTATTTATTCATATTTCTGTGTTTGATTCTAGACTCCAGCTGATACCCTCTCTTTTCACCCAGGCCGAGCACGATACTCGAAAACAGCCTGTTTGCCAGGATGCTACCAACAGAAAGCTAGTAACATCAGCATGCTCGGAAATCAATACACCAGCACTGCTGCAAGCAACCAACCACAGAAATTATGTGCAGGCTGGCCGTATGTCAGCTGCAGTATATGTGTGGTGTAGTGTGCGGATTATATTAACCTAAGCATGGGGATTGTATGTAAAAGTAAAAAAAAACAAAAAAAACAACTGCAGCCCAATCTATACCATTCCACTTCACTGTCTCTCATTTCCTCTGTTCTTATTTTATAAAATATGATCACAGCAGCCAGCATTCCTAAATTAACACTTAGTATGCTTAAATACCTGGCTCACAACACTCCAGTTATTAATAACAGACCACTATCTAATACTGATGAAGATTGTGACTGGCCAGGCATTGACCAATGATGGCCTTCGCAGACTAAACGTTCTTTGTTATGAAGTGAAATTAGGCGTGACAGGCTTTTGCAGTCACAAAGCTTTTCAGCTCTGTCTTTTCAAACATACAGTAAATGTAATTTATTTTTAATTGGATGAGACAGGGAACAAGAACGGATGTTTGAATTATAGATTGTAGTCTTTGCTGATCAAAGAGCGCACACAGACACATTTGTATGATACATATATAGAGATTTATCCACGCATACATGTGTCAAACTAAAACTAGGTGTTAAATGTCAAGGTGTAAACAGTCAAAGTAAATCAGCTGAGCTCTGAAGAAACCACCAAGCTTCTCTGGACACGTGGTATTTCACTTTTTTTTCTTTTTTTTTCTTTTAATAATTGGACAAGGTGAAAATAGCCTTGTTTAGATTATTCATTATACAGTACGTCACAAGTGGTTTTTATGCTTCATCATAATCTTGCCCTAACCTTAACCCAAGTGCTTTTGGTGGCTAAAGGTAACAAAACTGGCTGAAATACCAGGTATTTGGATTAGAAACATATTTGTGATACATCAGAAACATAATCTGCGACAAATTTGTTTTCCATGACGCGTAATTGAGAATGTAGAATAGTTGTAGGGGAGCAAGATTGATTAGCAACATATTTGAAAATGTGTCAGAAACAAATCCAATCCACAAACACGTCGCAGTTTAGTTGTATGGGGACAGCCAGGCTAATCATGCCTACAGTGAAACCAAAGTTTGGTGAAGCAGCTTGCAGTTTTTATGCAGCTCATGGATGGAAGCAGCTGCCTTATGAACTTACAAGCTCCTGCTCTGACGTCTTTTAAACCTGGACTGAGAGCCCTGCTTTTCTCTCTGCTTTTATTCTGATTTCCATTATCTTTTAGGCATGTTTATATTCTTTTTTGTTGTTTTATTGTGGGTTGTTTATTGTCAGGCACTTTGACTTGCATTTCACTGGATGAAAATGTGTTATTTACATATTTACATATGACAGAAAGCGTGTGTTGCTGACAGAAGACTGAAACCTGTCATATCTTGCTAGCTTAATATGGCTGTCAGTTCTGCCACACTCAATCTGTCAATCTGTTATTTTGCTATCACATCAAAACTGGAATTGTTTTTTGTTTTTGTTTTTTTCTGATTTTTCCCTTTTGCATTTTCAATTTTTTAATTTGAAAAGGCAAAATTTTCATGAATGCTGTCTATCTTACAATACTGTATCTGCATTTTTTTCCTTCTTCAAGGCAGTTAACTACAAGTTTTAGAAAAATGAAATAAAATGAAAACAATAAAGTAATTATATTATTTAGTGTCAGATAGTAATTTTGGAGAGATGCCAGTATCATACCGGGTGGCAGGGCTCAGCTGCAACATTTTTTTTTAAATAAGGAACATCTGCTCACAATTTAAAAAATTGAGCAGCACTGAAGAAATGTAAGGGCCACAGTTACAAATTAAAAGTGTCAGGTTTTATTAATAAACAATGAACTGACAGTTTGCATTTCAGTACCTAAGTGCAAATACTGTATTTCTTTTGCATTACTTCATGTGCGTGTGTGTGTGCATATGTGTGTGTGTGTGAGAGAGGGAGTGAGAGAGGGAGTGAGAGAGAGAGAGAGAGAGAGAGAGGGAGTGAGAGAGAGAGAGAGAGAGAGAGAGAGTGTGTACGTCTGTGTGTGTGTGTGTGTGTGTGTGTGTGTGCATGTGTGTATACAGCTGCCATCAGTGGTAGGTTTTCTAGGCAGTAGCAGCATTGTGTGCTTCCTTTAAATATTGTTTAACAGCCATCACAAATTCTATATTTGCTTGGCCTCTTCAAAGTATTTCCCTTCCTGAATCTTCCTGGAGTTTCCAGCCTACTACTGACCAACACACTGATCACAACAGCAAACAAACAAACAAACAAACAAAAAACCTACAGTCTGGCTGTAATGGTTAGAAGAGGACATCTCTATTCACACAGGTGCTCTTGTTTGATTTTCTCAAACACAGATGGAACAAATCTGAGTCAAGTGTGCATGAGGTCCATTATCTCCCCAAAAAGCCCCC